>MPUH01001486.1:0-14200 GCA_001970955.1 Stentor coeruleus | reverse complement strand
TACAATATTCGCAATTAGGAGCACAATGAACGCATTCTCCTTTATCAGAAAGGAAATATTCATATGAGCAAGATGCACATCCTAAATTATCACAATAATCGCAGTTTTCAGGACATTTGACACATCCAAGATTAATTTGATTAAAAAAATACCCAGGGTCACAAATATCACAAGAATACCTATTAGTACAATATTGACAATGAGTATTACAAGCATGGCATTTATTATCAGACTTTGATAAATAATAGTATTCTTCACATATTTGGCATTCATCATCATTATAACACCATTCACAATTCTCTGAACAACTATAGCATATGCTTTCTTCTTCATCAAGATAATAGCTTGAGCTACATGATTTACATATAGTTGAAATACCATCATCTGGGTTTAAGTAACAATAATCACATCCTACATCACATGAATAACATAAATTGTCTGAGCCAATATAATAGCCAACTGAGCATTCACTACAAGTGTCTCCATCTGTGCAATATTCACAGTTTTGCATACAGTGTAAGCATTGACCTAATGATAAGTATTTACCATATTCACATTCTGAGCATGCTTCGCTATCACATCTTACACACCCTTTATCACATGATCTACAGATTGTTGACCCATCTCCAAGATCATGGACATAGAAATAATCATAGCATTCAACACAAACATCGTAGCTTTCGCATTGAGAACACATTGCCCCACACCAGTCACATTCACCCTGATCATTGAGATAGAGTCCGTATTCGCATTTCAAACACTCAGAGCTAGTGCATGATGAGCAACCCCATGGGCATGGAGCACAGTCCCCGAATTCATCTGGGAAGAAGTAATCATTGCATTCTTGACAAAATCTATCACTGTCACAAGTTACACAATTGTCTTTACAACGTGTGCATGTTCCTGTAATATCATCAAATCTATATCCATCATAGCATTGCCAGCACCAATCTTCTGAACCACAATACATACAATTATTGCTACATTTTCTGCAATATCCAGTTTCGTCCATATAATATCCTTCTTTACACCACAAACATCCATCTTCATCAGTACAATAATCGCAATTAGAAGGACATTCTGCACAAGATGTGCCATCAGTTTTATATCCACTTTCACAATAATAGCATGCATCTTCACTACATCCTAAGCAATGATCTTCACAACCAGCACAAACTTGTTGATCATTTTCATCATATGCCACATAATATCCTTCTTGACAATAATAACAATATCCTTGTTCGCAATATTCGCAAAAATCAATGCAACCAACACAACTCCAAGTATTATAATCTAGATAATATCCATAATAGCAGCCATTACAATACTCATTATCACTACACCAGGCACATCCTTCTGTGCATCTTTCACATAAGCCATCTGCATTCCTAAACATTCCAATATCGCATTGATCACAGCTTATTGGATCTTGACACCACAAGCATCCATCAATACATTTACTACATGTTCCTAAATCATTAACGTAATAAGTATTATTGCATGTATGACAATCTGCAGGCGAGCCACATTCCAAACAATTTTCTCCACAAGGCATACAATGTTCTCCATTCCAGAAGAACCCATAATCACAAGTAGCACAAAAGTTCCCATCATAACATTCTTGACAATTAGGTATACACTGAGAACACTCGCCAAATTGATCTCTGAAAAATCCATAATAACACTCATAACAATTATTAGCATCGCAATTATAGCATCCATATGAACATTGTTCACACCATCCTTGATAGTTAGCGAAATATCCTTCATAACATTCTGTACAATAATCAGCATCAAGACAGGTTCTACAATCCCAACCACAGTATTCACAATAACTATTGTTTTCATCAATCCAGTCTACATAAAGACCATCTTCACAAGCATAACAAATATTTTCTTCTAAGCAATAAGCACAATCAACCATACATCTTGTACAATAGTTATCAGCGTCAAAGTAATAGTTATCCATACATTGAAGACATCCAGTTTCATCACAATTTTTGCATCCTGGAGGGCAAATACTACATTGATAGTTTTCATCTAAATTAAACCCTTCATAGCATTCATAACAATAATCAAAGCCATCGCAATACTTGCAGTTTGGTCCACAAACAAGGCATTCAGTGTGTTGATCGTCGATGTAATTGACATATGCTCCTTCTTGGCAATCATAACAGATGTCGAAATTTTCACAATAAGTACATCCTGCGCTGCATTGCATACAAGACATGTTATCATCTTCATCATACTGCTCATAAAAGCCATCAGCGCACCAGTAGCAATCTTCAAAGCTGTAACAGTCTATGCATCCGTAGTTGCATTCATAACAATTATAATCATAATCACTTAAGAAATACCCATAGTCACACCAATTACAATAGTATTTATTATAGCAGTTTGGACAATGAGGTGAGCATGGTTCACATCCATCATATGTTTGAGAATAATAATAATATTCCGCGCATTGATAACAGTTTACTTCATCATCACACCAGCCACACCCAGGTGAACAAGGACTACAATGATTATCTCTAAAGAAAAATCCATATCCACATTCTTCACATATTGTTCCAGTTTCATCATTTTCATCAGCTCTGCAGCTATAACATCCTGGCTCACAAGGTTCACATTTTCCATCTTGATTCTTTAAAAATCCTTTTTCGCATAGTTCGCATGTTAATGGATCACTACATGCAATACAGTTATAAGTGCAATAATAACATTCATTATCATTTACATCTAAATACTTGCCTTCTTCACATTTATAACAATTGTCAGCATCACATTGAGTACAGCCCCAGAAAGGACAATATTCACACCAGGTATTGACATTATCTGTAGCTAAATATGAATAATCATAACATTCTAAACATGTTTCATAACTACTACAAAGAGCGCACATATTTGAGCACCAGTCACACCATAAATAATCAGGATCAAGGTACATACCATCTTGGCATATTTGACAACCGTCTTTAGTACATGATGTACAACCATATGGGCATGAATTACAATTTCCATATTCATCAGCATAAAACCCAGGTTCACATTCTAAGCAGAGTCTATTTTCATCACAGACTAAGCACATGTCATAACAAGAAGTACAGCTTTCAGTTTCATAATCATATCTGTATCCTTCAATGCATTCATAACAATAATCATCACTACCACAATATTTGCAGTTTGGCATACATTGCATACATTCTTCTTGATTATAGTCATAATAAAATCCATCAAAGCACCATAAGCACATATCTTTATTACAGTACTCACAGTTTGGTGAACATTCCACACAGTTTTCCCCACTTTCTCTGTACCCTGCTTCACACCAATAGCATGTTTGGAAATCACAATAACGGCATTTATCATTACATTTAGTGCAAACTTCGTTATTAGCTTCATCATATTCAAAGAAAAACCCTTCTCTACAGTAGTTGCATCCATAATAACTACAACTTTGGCAATTAGGAATACACTGAGCACATACAGTATAATCAAGATAATATCCTTCATAGCAATAATCACAAGAGTTTAGTTCAAAGCACCATTCACAGCCTTCAGAACATCTATCACAGCCACCGAATTCATTCTTAAAATACCCAGCACCACAATACTCGCAACTGTTTGGATCATAACAATAATCACATCCTTCTAAACATTGACTGCATCCATAGAGTTCATTTACAAAATAAGTACTATTGCATTGATAACAATAATCAGAAGATCCACATTCAACACAGTTACTTGAACAAGGAGCACATCTTTCTCCATCCCAGAAAAACCCAATTTCGCACCAAGCACAGTCATAACCACTTCTACAATCTCTACAGTTTGGCATGCATTGAGAACAATCTCCATATTCATCTATGTAATACCCATAATAGCATTCATCACACCAATCGCCACTACAACTTGCACAACCATAACCACAATAATCACATTGACCGTATGAGTTAGCGAAAAAGCCTTGTTCACAATTAACACAATAATCGGCATCATAACAATTGAGACATAGAGCAGGACAAAAATCGCAAACATTTTCATAATCATTTAACCAGGTAATATAAAAACCATCTTGGCAGAATAAACAAGTACCATCATCTAAACAATATTCGCAATGGTCTGTACATGGGACACATTGATAGTTTTCGTCTAAGATAAACATGTCCATACAAGTTATGCATCCATCTATATCGCATTCATAGCAGCCTGGAGGGCAGATACTACATTCTCCGGAGATTTCTGTATAGCCTGGATAGCATTCATAGCAACTTGCATAGCTGTCACAGTATTTGCAGTCGAAACCACATTTTGAGCATACAGCAGTTCCTGGTGAAGAAATATCAACGAAATATCCTTCATCACACCAATCGCAAATTCCGTCTTGTTCACAATATAAGCAGCCCTCTCCACAATAATTGCAGTATTGACCATCATACCAAAAGTCATCTTCGCACCAATAGCATTCATCATATGAATCACAATCAAAGCAACCGTAAGAACAACTTGAGCATTGATAATTTAGATCAAGGAAAAAACCATATTCACAATAGTCGCATGTATATGAATTATAGCATGAATCGCAATTGGCTACACAAGGATAGCATTGATTATCTTCATTAGATTTATAGTAGTAACTTTCACACCAATCGCAATTGCTATCATCAGAGCAATATAAACAATTTGGAGGACATTTATGACAATGATAATCCATCCAGAAAAAGCCATAAGAGCAATCTTCACATAGTGTTCCTATATAATCCCACTCATAAGGAATACAACTGTTGCATCCAGGTTCGCACTGTTGGCATTGTAAACTATCATCTAAGTAAAACCCTTCTGAACAATAAGAGCATGATTCTGAATCATCACAGACATCACAATTATAGGAGCACATCTTGCATAAGCCATCATTACTGTCTAAATATCTTCCATATTCACACCAGTAGCATTGTTTTTCATCACAATAATCACATCCTTCTATTTGACACATTTGACAGTAATAAAGCAAATCATCGTCTGTGGTAACATAATATTGAGGTGGGCATTCTAAACAAGTTTGGGCATCTGAGCATGATAAGCATATTCCTGCGCAATATTGGCAATTTGAATAACTATCTAAATACATTCCTTTATCACAAATCAAACATTCGTTTTCATTGCATGACCTACATCCAGGAGTGCATTCTTGGCAATTATTCTCAGCATTGACAAAATAATAATCTCGGCATTGCAAACAGTTTAAATTTTGATCGCAGCTGATACAATTATCTCCACATAAAATACATTGATTATTTTGTGGTTCGAAATGATAGCCTTCAATGCATTGATAGCAATAATCATAATCACAATCTAAACAATTTTCCACACAAGGCAGACATCCTTCTACGTCTAAATAAAAGCCTTCTAAGCACCAATAGCACTCAAAATCATCACAATATCCACAATTAGCATCACATGGTTCGCAATGATCTCCAACTTCTCTAAATCCATCTGAGCAACTGTAGCAATAATCTTGATCACAATATTCACAGTTTTCATTACAACTAATGCATGATTCTTGATCATTTTGATCAATTCCTAAATAGAAGCCATTTGCACAATAGTCACAGCCGTATGGGCTACAGCTTTCACAAAATGCTATACAAGGTACACAATTTCCTACGTCATCCATAAAGTACCCTCTGTCACACCATTGACATGAAGTTTTGCTATCACACCAAACGCAGCCTTCCATACAGTTTTCGCATACTCCATTTCCTGAGGAGAAAAAGAAATAGTCACATTCATCACAGATATCAAACTCTGCACACCTATAGCATCCTTCTTGGCATTTTCTACAAGAATCCGAATCGTCAATGTAAAAAGTTTCCCAGCAGTCAGTACAAACAGTTGCAGAATCGCATTTGTAGCAATTTTCTCCACAAGGCATACAATGAAGTCCATCCCAATAAAACCCTTCAAAGCAAACTTCGCAAATGTCTAAATTATGACAACTATAGCAATTAGGTTGACACTCAGAGCATACTCCATTATCATTAAAGAACCCTGGATAGCATTCAAAGCAATAATCAGCACTGCACAAAGAGCATCCATAATCACACCAATCACACCATCCTTGAGGGTCTGGGTGAAAACCTTCATAGCAATCAAAGCAATAATTAGAATCCCAGCATCCTCTACAAAAGCTTGGGCAAAATTCGCAATATCCATCAGCTGTAAGGTACATTCCTTCTTTGCAGGTTGAGCAGGTATCCCAATTGTAGCATGTAGCGCAATCATAGTTACACCCGAAGCACATTTCATAATCTATATCCCAATAGTAACCTTCATAACAAGCAATGCATCCACTTTCATCACATTCAAGACACCCTTCACCACAAGGAGAGCATATGCCATCTAAGTTTAATTCAAAGCCTTGAGAGCATTCATAGCAGTAATCAGCATCACAATAGTCACAGTTTATTGGACATCTTTCACAATCAACTAGAGGGTATTCTGAGTAATCTATAAAGAAACCTATTTCACAAATCTCACAACTGTTTGCTTCGTTACACCAGGAGCATCCTTCTCCACAGTATTCGCATATTGAGTTGGCTAGATAGTAGTTGTAGTTGCAAGCGTCACATGATAATCCATCTGAACAATAGTAGCAGCCTTCAATGCAAGGATAGCAAAGGTGATCATCGCCTAAGAAGAAGTAATTATTACAGTAAACGCATCCATCACTAGGGTTACAACTTAAACAGTTTTCAGCACAAGCTTTGCAAACACCATTTTCTAAGTAGCCTTCATCACACACAAGACAAGTTTCTCCATCTAGACATTGTCCACATAATTCAATGCAAGGGGAACAATTATTGTTTTGATCTAAGAAGTACCCATAATAGCAGCTTTGGCATGAATTATTACTGCAATCTGCGCAATTATCAGAACATGGCTCACAATATTGATCCTTTAGCATAAAACCATCAAAGCAAGAATTACATGTTTGTCTATCATCGCATGAACTGCATCCATAGCTGCAAGTCGAGCATTGCCCATATTCGACAAAGTATCCATCAAAGCAAACAGAGCAGGCATCGATATCACAAGTTTGGCAATTTGGCATGCACATTTCGCAGCTAATAAAATCAGTCGTATCTTTATAAAATCCTGGCAAACATTGATCGCAGTCTGTGCTTGAACTACATTGGCTGCATCCTCCAATACAAGGTTGGCATTGACCATTAGGATCAGGATAATACATGTCTAAGCAAGTCTCGCAACGTAAATCATCAGCACATGCCTTACAAAAGTCAGAGCAATAAGTACATTGTGTACGATCCATATTAAGATGATATCCTGGCATACAAACTTCACAAGTTGAAGCTGAGTCACAAGTAATACATTCCCACCAGTAGCAAATTTCACAAGTATTATCAGGTGTTTTATAATAACTCCATGCAGTCTCACTACCTCTATAGCACATGTCGCATGCACTAGGATCAGTACATTGTTGGCATCCAACACTACAGTTTTCACAATTTTCAGTAGTGACATCGAAATAAGTAAAGTCTGAGCAAATTTCTTGAAGTTTTCTTGGCTGATTATTCGTTAAGATCATCACGGGGTTAGTTGCTTGAGATAAATCTTCTTCAATAAGAGCTTTAGCTATACCCCAGAGGCTTTTAAGGTCTGAGTATGGGAGATGGATTGTATAGGCAATCATTGTAGAACCGATACACTTAGAAACCACTGAAGTAGAGGTTTTTTGGTGAAGTGGGTTCACAATTATGTAATAGTTAGCCTCTGGTAAAGTTGAATAGAAATTTTCTGAGTTGCAAGAATATTTCATTTCTAAAAGACTTAGATCGTAAGATTCTGAAAGATCAGATGGCCTGTTAGCTGACATTAGTAAGTATTCGAGGTTTTTTGAGTCGTCGATGTCAGCAAAGATTTTTATGTTGAGGTCAGAAGATTTGACCTTTATCTGCATATCACCAAGTGACTCGAAAGTCCCTGGAGTCGCAGATACTTGAATTATCGAGCACATAATAAGTAGCAGCATAGCAATTGCTGGAGGCAATTTTGATCGAATCATAACCACCATTTATATCTAACAAACATCCGGCTACCATTTAAGCATAAAAGACTTAGAAACTATGTGATTATTTTTCCTCTTTCCTATAAGACAAAGGATGTATAGATACTGAAAGCTCAGAAAGCTCAAAAAGCTTTAAGATTGACGTTAAATATCTTTAATTTTTCTCCTTGCTTGCATAGGCTTTAAAAAGCATTGGCTTAATCATGCTTGACCCTTCGCAATGCTTTTGGCTAGAACTAAAATGGTCAAAAAACCTTGAATGAACTTAAATCAACATGAAAAACCACCCCTAAAGGCAAAATGATTAAGGCCTTTATCCTAGAGAGCAATAATCAAAATATTTATCTTGATATTATTTTCATGAAAATATTTGATTCTCTAGACCCTAAGCCTTACAATGATATGCTGTAGATTAGAGCATAAATTTGCCTAAAGCATAATTATAATAAGAATATCTCAAGCAATAAGTTATATGTAATAATTTAAATTGCTTTTGTAGTAATTATTTTATTCGTTTAAGTACGAATATCATATAATATATATTTACTTAAGATTTACATTGTGTTTTGTTGTAGAATAATACTTTAATAACTTGTTTATCTTGCTTAAGATGATTATTTATGCGCTATTTCCTCGAGCGTTACTTGCCCTTTTAACATGAAAATCTAAGATTTAGGAAGTCTATTGATTATTAGATATATTTTATTGATCTTTGGCTTAAGATTTCCAAGCCAAGATAATCAAAAATCTACTTATTTCAAGATCAAGATCAACTTTTTTCTGTATGGACTCTCCATTGGCTTTAAACTTTTTTATATAATAATGTATAAATAGTGATTATCTAATTATCTAGCTTATATATATTTTACTTTATAGTATAATAACTCAAACTATTTCAGAAATAATTCTTCAGTGCAAGATTTACAATGAATGTATCTCTTATACAATAAAAAAATCATTTTCATGGGAAAATCAAAGCTTTTCTAGTTTGTAGTGTTTAAATAATTTATGCCTGAAAATTGTCTAGGATATTAGAGTTTTTAGAGTAGTAAATAATTAGATTTAAAGGGTACACAATATATTATATGAAATAGCATGATAGAATTTTGAATAATTTTAGTTTCTTTATGCTTATGCTATATATTTGCATCATTTTTAGTTTAAGTGTCGAAATTTTTTTATATTTTTTAAGGGATGCAAATTTCCTCAGCAAATATATGCTTACATAATTTTAAAAGTTATTTAATAAACTTTTCGAGATTTTTTATTCAAAGCATTAAGGAAAATTTAAAGAAGTTACTTTTATACTTTAGCCTGTATGATATTTGAAATCAATCATATATATTTTTATTAAATTTTCACTATAAAATTAGAAATCACACATAAAAGTATGATTAAACACAAAGAAAATACAAAATTATATATAAAAATACTTATAAGTTAAAGTATTATTCTTGATATTTTCGTTTCAAATCTTTATAAAAATTAACAATTTAAATGATAAAAGTTAGAATTCTAGTAAAAGTATGATTTTTATCCCAATAAGCTCCATAATTTTTAGTCAAATCTAATCAAAAATATTTTCAAAGACTCAAATATTTAATCACTAAATATATGATTTCTTTTATATAAATACACTGAAAATTTATTTCTAAAAAAAATGTTGTCTATAATAAATTATTCAAAAACTCGGACATTCCAATTAATTGACTTATCGAATAAAATTAGATCTTAAGATCTATAATACGAGATTTCTAAGTTTTTCTTCGCTATATTTTAGAATAATAAAATTTTGTTTATAAAGTCAAATTTATAATCATTCAAGTAAGCAATTAATGGAGTAATAGTCTAATTATAAACGTCAAAATATTTTTTTTATAACTATTGCGAAAGAATTTGATTAATAAATCTAATTACTAAGTGCTACTTGAGTATTCTGAAGTTGAATCTGCAGAAGAAAATAAAAATTCTATCAATTCTTTTGCTTCGTTTTTCTTTTTTTTCAAAATTTTTGCATGCTATTTGAAGCTTTTCTTTGTTGAATATTAATTCCCTGATCGTTATTGTCCATTTTGTCTCTAAATCATTTGTTGAAAATACTATGGCTCGAATACGAAAGCTTTCCCAATGGTTATTTCCTGGCTGTTCTACCTTTTCAAGCACATTCTCAGCATATTTTTTATTGAAAACTTGAATTAAAGTTTCATTCATTGTTGTTTTTATGCTTCTGGAGTATCAACTTTTTTTAACTCTAAAAGAAACACTGACTTAGAATCTCCCTTTTTTGGAGTCAATAAAATATCAATTTTTGTTTTTGCTTTAGTTTGTTTTTCAACATAAATTCTGTGTTTAGGCTGAATATCACTTTTAAAAGAAAATGGAATAACCACCAAAGTTTGAAAATATGATGATTCAAGATATTTTTCATAAACAAGTTTATTAAGAATTCATTTTGAAATTCATCAACATACTTTTGTGTATCCTCGAAGTTAATCAAAATCAAAGGTATGTTTGATTCTGGAATGCGTTTTTTAAGACATGCAGCTATAAAATGATCAAAAAAAGTATGATTGTACTTCATAATTAGGAATCCTGTAAAAACTATTTTTAGATTTTGCAATATAGCCTGAATCAAGTAAAAATAGCATCAGAGATTTCTCGTTAGTTTTAATGTCTTCAAATCTATAATATGCTTCATAACTAGCTTCCATTTCTCCATATTTTATTAATTCTTCAATCTTATAAGAAAAAGGGAGATTAGTTATTGCTTCCTCTATGAGTTTAGTCGAACCAGTTTCAATCCAGTATTGCTTGTAAGGGTTATCTGAATCAATGCTTAACGAATAAAAACAATGCATTATTGACCATGGATTGTAAATTGTAATTTTTCTATAATCATACAAATACTTTCTCATAAGTTCACATTCGCAAGTCAAAAACATTTTCTTGTCAGAGTTTAAAATATACTGGTGCTTTTCATATGCATCTCTAAGAGACCTTGCAAAGCTTGAACTAGTTCTTCTTCGGATGTTATATCTGGGCCTTCTACCATCGTCAATTTGATTAAAGGATATTTTCCTTGCAAATCGATTATTTTTTTACCGACATACTCTACTATGAGTAAGCCGTATTCTATCTTTTCTTTAGCAATTAGAAGATTTTCAAATAGATGCTTCTTACTTTGTTTCTCGAAATCAAAAACTCCAGTCTCCTGATCAACATCGACCTTGAAAAAAGTCTCCAGCATATCAAGATTTAATGATTTTCCCCATCTCTGTGGACAAGTAATTAAAAAAGTTTTGGATCTTGTATCAAGTATTTCTTTTATGAGCATGGATTTACCGACAAAAATGCTTGATATAAAAATTATTATTATCTCACTTATCCTATACAAAATGGAGTTTCCAAAAAAATCGGTCCTTACACAATATTTGGAACCCTTGGTAGGTTTGGTAAAGTTTACATTGGTCGTGAGGCCAAACCTTCAACACCTTTACAAAAAATCATTTGAATTTTGAATGGTTTTTGTATCTTGATTGGCTTAATAATATTAAGAGCTTTGTTGTGAATGAAAGGGGAAAAACTTTTCTTCATATAAAAAATGATGATGCAGAGTGAGGAATACGAGGATTAATATCAAGTTTATGAAGAAAAAAGTCAATGTTTAGAGATCAGTGAAGCTATTGCTGAAGTTCTATCAATGTATAGTAAAATTATATTTCAATGTTAGGATAAGATGGAAATTAATATTTTTATATAAAAGGTTTTAAGTTTTGTATAGGATTTTGACTTTGTTTTTTATAATAAATATAAGTCTATCAAATAAAATAAAACGAATAAAGAACAAGACTCTCTGGTCTATAATGTACTTTCTATAGAAAGTATTCCTGTTAATGCTTTAAACAAGGAAAAAGAACTTCAACAAGATATACAGGATCAGATTGAAAAAGTAGTTGAATGCAGCTCTAAATCTAAAAAGAAATACAAAAACGATTATAAATAAAGTTTTATTCTTGCTATTTTAGTTACAAATCACACAAAAATTAACGAATTCTAAATAATAAAAGTTGGAGTTCTCTTACAAATATGCTTATTGTCATAATAATTTCCATAATTTTTTTAGTCAAATTTGATTCGAAAATCTTCCGAGCAATTTAGAAGTACCAAATTATAACACTAGACTTTTGAATATATAAATTAATGTAATAATTCTGCATCTAAATATCTTGCAAAAGAATTGTTTAAATTGGCAAAATAGTTTGACTTGCTATATGAATTTAGTTTTAAAATGGTATATGAATATTTGCATATAAGATACAACAGTTTATTATTATTTACTAAAGACTTAAGTATTTAATCACTAAAAATACATGATTTCTTTTATATAAATACTAAAAAATTGATATCTTTTACTAAATAAGTTATGCTGCATGATTATTGATCATTATTTAATTCAAATAATAAATAAATGCATATAAAATCTATATTTCTTAACTAATTCCTAAATTTACTTTCTATAAAGTATCTGGAAACCATAATAATTGTCTGAACAGCCATCTCAAATAAAAATCCCCAGAAGAAACTAATAACCCACTCAGAATGTCTTCCAACAGTAAGTTTTACAGATATAGCTACAGTAAGAGCTATGCAAACAGCAAAAGCAATAAAGCAAGCAATAGTCATTATAAAGCATTTACTTTTAAACATTGCTCTAAAGTTAATAGTGATAATTGCATGGAGTGGTAATGTTAGTCCAACTGCGATAATAGCTACAACAGCACTTCTTGATAAGTAAATTTCATCAATTGCATAATAGCCAATTAAAGCTCCTTCTAATGTTAATTGGCAAGCAAATAATAACATAAGTGCTAGTATTCTATCATGCTTACGGAATGCTTGGTCACTATGGAAAATGCCAAGTGCCAGATGGTATTTAATTATACTTCTTTTTATATTTGGATGCAATGTTTCCTTGTTTTCAATCGAAGTTTCATGAAAAGATACATCTACCTTTTTAAAGGGTAATGATTCAATTTTTACTTCAGAACTATTCTTAATGTGAGCAGGTACTACGCAATTTGGATCATATGAAATGTTCTTGTCAATGAGATATCCAATAGTATAGCCTATAATAAGGATAAGCAAAAGTATACCAACTATAACAACTGTGCCATAATGTTTGCCATCTGTATCATCATTATTTCCATCACTTGAACTAACAAATTCTGAATCATAAATCCTAAATTTAGATGTATGAGAAATTTGCACTTTAACTTTTCCATCTATTTCTCCTATAACTGTACAGCCATCTTCGGTCCAAATGCTACCATCATAATATTGACAAGCCCAATCTCCAGTACAATTCTTCAAAATTGGGAAATTCAAATAAACTGTAGGTGTTGATAGTGTTGTAATTACTTCATCACTTGCTGTTAAAACATTATTCTCATAAGTTCCACTAGTTGTAAAGGTTATTTCAATACTATTTGAATACTCAGCATCAGAGGAATAGCTTGTAATTATTAAATTGATTATAGAAGATGCATTAAATGGTAAGCTTTCAATCTCTACAGACACTCCATCACTGAATTCAAATGTGCTATTTTTATAATTAGCTGATGTATCTTTGTATTTATAATAAATCATCTCATCTGATTCTTGTTTATATACTTCGCTACCAGGAAGTAGTTTTAATGAGTATAGTTTCATAATTTCTTCAACGAATTGATTAGCTAATTCTACATACTCGATAGCTGATTCTCCAATAGTAACAACAATTTTAGCGATTTCAAGAGAAATTGCAACATGTGCTTCAGTGACTTCTTCAGTTGAATTTTGCATGTATTCAATAAGCTCTGATAGATAAAGTGAGCACCTATCATAAGTAAGTACTGGTCTTTGTTTCATGTTCAGTAACTCATATACTACAGTAAGTAAAATATCAATAATATCTTGATCAATAGTTTCTTCAGAAAGGTAGTCCATCATATTTTCATGTAAATAATCTAATTCCTCTGCTGTAAGGTTAAATGTCTTTAAGAAAGCTACAACATAAAGAGGAATATTATCAGGTTCTTCTGTCAAAGCATCATAATCATTTATAATAGTAGACTC
>MPUH01000149.1:0-94594 GCA_001970955.1 Stentor coeruleus | reverse complement strand
TTTTCTCATTATATAATTTTTCTCATTATATAATTTTTATATATTAGAACAATTTTGATAAAGATTTTTTTTGGGGCTAAATATTAGGTGCGCTTGAAGGTAGATTGAAAAAATGATAAAATGATTGATGGGTTGAGTTATTTATCTAGGGTAAAGTTCTATGATAACTTTTATATTTTTGATGTATATCATAGACTCAAACATTTAATGCGTAGGTATTCATGGATTTATACTAATGAATATTATAATCACTAAAAAATATTATTGAATCATATTTAAGTGGCTTATTTAAAACTCTCCAAAATCATAAAACCAATTTTTAATCTTATAGAAGATCCCTAATCTAGCTATTGCAAAAACTAGTAGTTTGGATATCAACAATCCCAAGCAACTCTTTCAGTCCATCTTTTATTTGAGTAGTTTTATTGGAAAATCTATTAACATTCCCATCAAACTTACACCAAACCTCGAACTTATACGAGTTTTTCCTATCAAGAACTCTAACCCCAACAATATCTTCAGAATAAGGTAAAGTTTCACCAATAACACTAAAGACTAATTTATCCCACACATCTTTTATCCTATTAATCTCTTTCAATGGTAATTCAAAATAAATACTCGACCCAGTCTTATTAATAGGGTCTTCCCATATCGGTTTAACCTTATCTTGAAACAATCCTATTGCTTCAATAGACTGATTTATAGACTCTATAATAATTTTCACTTTAGTCTCAGGGTTTTCAAAGAGCATTAAAGGATTTGCGTGAGGTAAATAGTTCCAATGCTGCCAAAATTCGTGTAGTCCTTGAAACTCTCCAACTTCTGCTATACTTTCTAAAGAACTTCTTTCTTCTCTACTTTGGTTCCACATTTCCCAAATAACCCACTTTCTTTGTAAAGGATAAGCAGTTTGTTCCATTTTATTTATGTGAGTCTTATATAATATGCTTAGGCGCTGGTTTAGCATTGCAGGCCAAGCGACAGTTAAAGGTACAGAGTTTTTTAAAAGCCGAAACCCAAATGTTGCAAAAAGCCATTGGAGAAAAACATCAACTGGTTTGACAATTTCTTCATTAGGTATTGGAACATATATGGGTGCTCCTGATAATGAAACAGACGCTTTAGTAAAAAATGCTATTGTAAAATCAGTATCTTCTGGGATGTTTAATATTATAGACACAGCTATAAACTATCGTTATCAAAAAGCAGAAAGGTCAGTTGGAAGTGCTTTAAAACAACTTATTAAAGAAGTAGGTTTTAAAAGAGAAGAACTTTTTATATCATCTAAAATCGGATATGTTCCTGAAGATGCAGATAAAAAGATCCCTGGGAAAACAATTATAAGTGATTTGATAAAAAAAAAACTTATTCAAGATACTGATGTCCCTGGAGGTATTCATTGTATGCATCCTGCTTTTCTTAAAGACCAACTTGATAAATCCTTAAACAACCTTGGCTTACAAACCATAGACCTCCTTTATCTCCATAACACAGCAGAGAGCCAAATGCCTCAAATCCACGAGCCTATTTACTGGGAAAGACTAAAAAATGCAATTGAATTCTGTGAAAACGCTATAAAAGTTAAAAAAATAGTCAATTACGGCCTTGCTACATGGATGTGTTTTCGATCACCAATATCTGATCATGATATGCATTTATCATTAGAAAGGGTTGTCAGATTAGCAGAATCAATAGCAGGTCCTGATCATGGTATGAAATATATACAAGTCCCAATTAATCTTATGATGCCTGAAGCTTTTATTCAAAAATGGCAAGAATTTAGAGGTACTGAAGAAATTTTGCTTAATGTGGCTAAAGAACTTGGGGTTAATGTTATAGCATCAAGTCCTTTACTTCAGGGTAAATTATTAGATATAAAATTGTTAAAGACTATGGCTGGGATTGATTCACATGTATGTAAACAACTTCAACTTTTAAGGTCGATACCATCAGGATCACTTAAATCGGTACTAGTTGGTATGAAAAACCCCAAAAATATTATGAAAAATTTGCAGATACCCTTTGCAGAAACACTAGCCCCAGAAGAATTCTGGGCTGTACTTAAGCCTGAAGTAAGAGATAACGCTCCGTTAGCTATAGATTTATGGTAACTTATAAGCTTTTACCTTAAAAAATACTTTTAAAGTTTTTTTTTTACTATAAAAACCCTTGCCATCATACTTCATATAACCATTTTAATTGTTTTATAAAAAGGGTTCATCCAAAAGTTCAATTTTTTTCCATGGAAATATTTCCTTTATATTTATAATAAAATGCATTCAGAAACGACTGTTGATTTTATAGAAGAACTTGAAAGTAAAAACATAGACTTGGATCGTATAAGAAGATATGCTGAAGATTTAGAACGAAAACTTATATTGAATGACGATGGAGACTTAGAAAAAAACTTAGGACATTGTTCATTAATACTAGGAAATGATAAAAAAGCTCATGAATACTATCAGAAAGCTCTATTAATAAAAGGGGTAGATGATAATGAGTTATGGTATGGTATTGGTTTAATGTATTACCGGAACAATAACTTTACATATGCAGAGCCTTCATTTTTAAGAGTAGTCATGGCAGATCCTGATTTCCCTAAGCGATTTAGTATTTATTTAAAGCTCGGGTTGATTTTTAAACGTTTTTCTCATTGGTTAGACGCTGTGACTTATTTCCAAAAATGCTTAGTAAGTGATTTAAAAATTCCAGCTCAATTTCAATTCTGTTACTGTTATTATCAGACTGGTAAATATGATGAAGCTTTAAATTGTTATAAAGAAGCCCATAATTTATCTAAATCCCCATATACAGCTTTGTGTTTGGGTTGGCATATAAGTTTTTATGATTCAACTACAGGTTTACGTTATTTATATGAAGGTTTAGCTTTATGTAAAAAAGATACAGTTGAAGAATTAGATTTATTATATGCTATAGCAAGAGTTTTATATAATAAAAAAGACTATAATGAAGCATCAAATTGTTATTATAAACTTCTTAACAAAAACTCAGGAGATTTCAATTTATGGAACAGTTTTGGGATTATGTGTGCTGAAATTGATCAATCATCACAAGCATTTAGATGTTTTATTAAAGCTTCAGAAATTTTACCTGATAGTGTTGAGGTTTGGAATAATATAGGCACTTTATATTGGAAATCAGGGCAGATTAATGAGTCTAGACTGGCTTATGAAAAAGCTAAAAAAATTAACCTGAATTCTGATTTGATAAAAGAAGAAACTAAAGAATATGTGTATTCTGAATGGAATATATCAGAATTACCTTATATGAAAAGAAATCCGATTACTAAAATGAAATTTGATATTAAAGAACCTGATGTACCCAAAATTCCTTCTGGGTTTGTCAATACAGGGTTGATTAATCAGAATATTATTAACAGCTATGCAGCTATGATTGGATATTATAATTATGCTAGACAATATGCAAGTATGAGACAGTTTAAGACTATAGGTAATGAAGATGATAAACAAGCAGCGGAAATATTAACGGATTTATCGCAGGTACTACCTAATAAAAGATCTAGGGATAGTGTTTAATAATTTGAAGGCTAAGTTAATTTATGGAAGCTTTTAAGGAATAAGTTTTTTTTAGAGGTAAGGGAATTTGCCGGTTGTTACTTGAAGATTTTATTAGTAATCATTATGAGATTGACTGTTAGAATTTTTTATTGAATAATCTTAGAATTATTAATAAATTAGGTGGCTTAAATTTTTATGTTTATAAATTCGGCTATTTGGTGAAGAGTAAAATGCATGAAATGATGCAAATAATAAAAGTAATGAAAATCGTTTGAAATAATTCGATGATTATCATTGAGGATGGTATATGTGAGATGATAAGAAGGATTAAGATAATAAGGGTAAAAAAATAAAACAATACTCGTATAAAAGGCTTATTTTGAGGAACACATAAGATTAGGACTACTTGAGGAAGAAAATTTAGAGCACATATAATAATTGTTATCATCAAATAAAAGACTTTTAACAATATCCAGTAAATCACAATTCTAATAATTTCAAAACTAAAGAAAATTTTCATGCAAAAAAAAAACACACACATATATGTGATAATAAAAAAAAAACTATATCCTTGATTACAAGTATGCGTCTTGTCAATTTTTTGCATACAAAGCCAACAAAACATATAATTGCAACTACTACACGTCATATGATTACATCCCCCATTCTTTATTATAGCCATACCACAAGATGGGCAGATTTTTGATAGTAATCGCACAATGCTTAGATCAAATTATTAAAAATCATGCTAATTTCCAGATAAATCCTCTTATATTACATTTTTTTCCATATAAATTGGCATTTTAGACATTGATAATCTGCACATGAAGAAGTTGTCCATCCAATAAAATTACATTTTAAGTTTGGGCATTGTAAGTAATCTTCTCTTTTTATTAAGTTCTTTTTTAATCTGGTTTCTAAGAAATTTATATAAATTTCATGATTAACTTTTTCTCTTAACTCTTTATCTTTCATAACATGCCCAAGAGACATAAGTGGACAGAGTATCAATTCATGATCTGTATTAAGTTTAGCTTGTGATAAGAGCCATACTTCAATACAAGATATACAGTAAACACATCCACATCTCCAATTTTGTCCACTTTCATAACATATCAGACATTTTTCGCTCATTATAAAGTTGTTGATTTATTATGTCATTTTATTGTCAGAGTTGGTTTTTTATTGATGTAAAAATCAGTTTTAAGTTGAATATATTTAAGTGTTTTATATATTTGAATGTAAAAATCAGTTTTAAGATGAATATATTTAAGTGTGTTAAATATTTGATATATATTATGATTGGTTAAAATTTATTAGTTATATAAAATAATACCTTATAAAGATTATATTAGTATTAAAATATATAATTTTACCTTTAATAACACATAATTTTCATTGTTTATTAATGGCTATCGAATACCCATAATATAATCATGTTGTTTTCTTGGATGATTATAAAATCGTCTTGGTTATTGGTGAGGATTTTATACATTTTTTTTTGATGAATATTTATACCATAAGTAAGAACTAATCTTTGCTTCTGGTCCCAGATAGAAAGATAGTTTTCTTGGCCTGATATTTTTTTTTCAATATGTTTTACCTTAATAATATACAATTCTTAACAGATAGAGAGTCTCTTAATCTTCTTCCTTCAAATTTTGATCATTATGCCATTAACATCCACAAATCTTTCTACACGTTATCCAGCACTTCTAAAATATCGATTAATTTAAAGCATCTTACAAAATAACCAATATTAAAATAGCCTTAAATTCAAACCTCTAATATTCTAAATAAACCCAATAACTTATCTAAATATGTGGGTTGATTCCCCCACTATCTATTCTAAAATTAACCCCATTCATGTATTTATTTTCAATAACAAACATCACTGCATGGGCTAATTCTTCTGTTGTTCCCATTCTTTTACTAAGTGTTTCTTTGATATAAATGTTCCTATTAACTTCTTTTATTAGCATACCCATTGGAGTTTCTATAAGCCCAGGACATATTCCAACAACTCTTATTCCATATTGAGCCAAATCTCTAGCCATAGGTAAAGTTAATCCATTTACAGCTCCTTTACTAGCTGAATAAGCACTAATAACCCTAGTTCCTTCATAAGCATTAATACTAGAAATGTTTATAATAACCCCATCAACCATATGTCTAGCAACTTGTCTACATACATCAAACATCCCTATAATATTCACATGTAAAACTCTTTCGAAATCTTCAAGACTATGAACTGAATTTAAGGTTATAACAGGACAGGCTATAGCGATACCTGCGCTATTTACTAAGACTGAAATTTTCCCAAATGCTGAAAGAGTTTTTTCTAAAGCTTGAGTAATTGTTTGAGTTTTAGTTACATCTACTTTGCAGTATAGTAAATTTTCATGGGATAATATACAGGATAGATCCCAAACAGAAACTTTATAACCCTTGGATAATAAAGCTTTGGTTATACCAAGACCTATACCTGAACCTCCTCCAGTTACTATTGCAGTTTGCGACATTTATCAATAAATCAACAGTTTATGGGCTTTTTTGTTTTTTATGGTATTAGAGGATTTTTTATCAATTTTAAATGTTGATAAAATTAGGCTTGAGATTATTATGATTATATAATGCTGATGATAAGATTATAATGTGATAATGTATTAATATGCTTTTGCAATAGTTGAACTTTGCCAAGATATTTTTTATATTTTTATATACCATGTATTAATATGCTTTTGCAATAGTTGAACTTTGCCAAGATATTTTTTATATTTTTATATACCAATAAGCTTATAATTTACTACACAGTAATAAGAATTTCGAATGAGAAAAATCGAAACATAAAATGTGTGATAGCATAAAATCTTATTACAAAATCCTACTATTATCTTATTCATATACTAGTATAAGTATTTGATTTTTCATTTCCTGAAGACCTCAATATCTTTTCTGCAATATCATCAACTCCAGGACTCAATCCTTTCTTCGTCTTATACAAATACCATACAAAAGCTCCTAACATAAGAAAGTCTCCAAAAAAAAAGTACACAAAATACAAGGAACTTTTGCTATAAATATTATCATTAGAATAATAACCAAAACTACAAGCCCAAAATAAGCCAACACCAGTTAGAATAATTAACATAAAAAATCTAAATGACCAAAGAATCCTATTCATAATATCACGAGGATATATAAGCTTAGCAAGTCTGATAAAATAATAAACAGAAAATTTGCCTAAAATAAATAAAGAGAACCATACAGAAATTGTAATTAATGGGTAATAAGAATCAAGCCAGTGCTCATTAAAATTAACATAATTTAACCCAGGTGTTATAATATATGCTAGGGCTATTAAGAATCCAATAAATTTAGCGTATTTGAAACCAGTTTTTCGAGGACGATTGTTGAGAACTGTATCATAATAAATACAGCAATCGAAAACTATGCAGATATTGAATACTAATGTAATTGCATATACACAGTTGGTAACATTACCTATAAAGAACCTTATTTCTGTGCTTATGTTTAAATGACCAGATATCATGAGTAAGATTCTTACTATATGGAAATTACATAAACATACTAAAGCTGCGATTGCTAAATTTGTTAGGACTTGGTATTTTTGGTGTTTGATCAAACCTTTTTTTATCCTATAAACTGAAAATATAAATAAGGTTTGATACATAATAGCAAGAGACCAGATGTTTACTTGGAAAGACCAATGAAAGGAATAATGACTGAATATTGGAAGGACCATAAGTTATAATTATATATATTATTAGATTATTTTTAGCATATTACAGAAGGACTTTATGTGAAATAAAATTTTATAAATAGTTGGAAAGGTTTTATTACATATAATTTATTCAACATTTTATATTTTTGTAAAATTCTTCATCAATCTCTTCAATCTCTTCAACCACTTCATCCCATATTTCTCCATCATAACAACAAAACTTCTAAACTAAAAATCTATATAAAAAAAAACTATTTCACATATAAAATTCAAAGATTTCTTATCCAAAAAGCCTTTATATTTTAAAGAAATCTTATCTAAATTTTAACTTCACTAATCTATAAGAAATAATCTGGGGTTTTTCTAACCTGAGTTCCAGGCTCATTTTGCTTAGGTGCAGGGTCGAACTGTAAATAATTATACTTAAGGTTTTCATCAATCTCAAGTATAGCCGCTTGATTCCCACATCTATAACAATAATTAGGAGCTGAGAATATAGTTACAACATTTCTATCATGTGTACAACTATATCCATCCATAACTAATTGATGGGCTCTTGCAATAAGTTTTAACCCATTCGTATGATTAAATTGTTCTGATATATCCTGTCCAAAAGTATATCCAGCACCACGTGGAGATATACCCCAACCACAACGATTATCTGGATCTGACCATAATAAATCACACATTGGTCCTTCATGAGGTACTTCTTGAACTCTATCAAGCTGGCGAATATGATCTAAAGTATCAACAGATGGAGATAAACCTCCATGAAGGCAAAAAACTTGATTTTCTACTAATGCTGTTACTGGTAAGTAGTCAAACAAATCTGTGAAATACTTCCAAACTGCAGCATTACCGTATTTTCTCATACATTCATCGTAGAAACCATAGACTTGAGTTATTTGGCGTGACTCGTGGTTACCTCGTGTAAGAGTTATTCTATCGCGGAACCGCACTTTTAAGGCTAAAAGCAAAGTCACTGTTTCTATTGAATAGTATCCTCTGTCGACGTAATCTCCAGTAAAAAGGTAGTTGGTTTCTGGGGGCTTACCACCAATTTTAAATAATTCTATCAAGTCATAGTATTGACCATGAATATCACCACATACTGTCACTGGGGTTTTTACAGGCTGCACATTTGATTCTTCTTGAAGGATTTCTTTAGCTTTTTCGCAAAGAGCTTTGATTTCAGACTCGGACAAGGGCTTACATTCCATAAGTTCTGTTATTTGTCTATCAAGAATATCTATATCAGGGTTCGAAAGATTAGCCATTTATAACTAAAAATTGTTATCCTTATTTGATTGGAAAAATTGCCTTAGCTATGAAAGGCAAGGCTCTATTTTGCTGAAAAAGATAAGAGAATTGAACCTAAGTGATATCAATTGTAAGTACGGTCAGGTAGATATATGAAATTTCTATACTATTGGCTTATTATTTTGATGTATCCAAAGTGTGGTGAAGTTTTTGATGGAAGGAGCGATGAGAAAATGCTGATAAGGCCAGGGATATCAAGAAAGGAATGAGTTACTTGCCAATTGCTTAGTGTTGAGTATGCGGTGGGAGGAATAACAGCTAATATAGCATTTTCTAAGCTGATAAGTTAGTTAATCCTTGTGGTTAAGCTCAACTTCTTCGTATAGATGGTCGATTAGTCTCAACTAGAATCAAATCAAGATTATGACAGCTTAGGAAGTAGCAGAGTATAAAACTAGGCAATTAAGTCCAGTAGGAAGAGAAGATTATTAGCAAATATAAGCCTTTGAACAAAAAGCCACTAGATATTTCAGGTATTTTTACCAATAATTATTATACTTAATTAATAACAGTTTCTTCTTATTTGATTTTAATTTTTTACTGAAAATAAAGGATTTATTTTAAATCAAAAATTAACTATGTTTAGATTAAACTTAACTAGCACATGAATATAAGTTTATGGAATCCAATAATAATCGCCGATAGATTATCTTCAGATTTGTTTTCAAGTGCTGATGTTATCAATTCTTTAATAGCTTTGACAACTTTCTGTTGAATTTCTCCTTCAGTATTTTCAAGATGTGTCCAAAGTATTTTTATAATCTCATGCTTAGAAAGTACTTCCCAAATTCCATCACTGACTAGTAGGAGGAAATCCATATCTTGAGTAATTTTACTAACACGAATATCTGGTAATGCTATTATAGCTGAAGATCTCTTTTTAGCCCTATAACAACCAAAACACCTTGAAACAGTAAGATTTCCAGGCTTCGCTCTGATTTTCCCATCAATTTCAAAGATCTCTCCACCAGCTTCTAATATTCTTTGCCTTTCATCTGGGTTTTCTACAAAATGTTCTCTTGTTGGAATAATCTTATCAAACCCTTTTAAACTACTGACAATACATCTTGAACTTCCTAAATTTGCCAAATAAACATACTTGTTAATAATCAAAACTACCAAAGCACATGAACCTGAATTATCATGCTTTGCTGAAGCTTGTTCTAATATTCCCTTCTCTGCTTCTTCAAAACTTTCAGTAATTGCTTTTCCTGTGTTGGTTTCAATTTCAGGATGTGAAGTAATTATTTTATGTAAATTATCTCTTAAATAGTTACAAGCAAACACTCCAGAAAAACCATCAAATATTGCGAAATACGAACATAGCTTACCTGAAGACTTAAGATGAGTGTTTATCATAACTACTCTATCTTCATTTACTGGACGAGTACCCATAAATGTACAGCCTGAATAGATTCCTACATATCCATGAGAGGTTTTTGATGCAATAGGTGTTGGAATATCATAATGGCCTTTTTCATTTGTTTTTAGAGGTGGAAGATGTTTTAATGTAAATTTTTTCTCACTATTACGTAGGTAGGAAAACATTGTTGAGGCTCTGTGCAATAATCGTTGTTTAGGTGATACGTTTTCTTCAATTTGCAAAAAAGTTGCCTTTCTTACGATAGGGCTAAGCTGAGCAAATTTGCTAACCATAATTATGAAAGATGACTTAATTCTTAATGGAAAAGAATCGATTATTTTCTTACCAATACAAAATTTGTCTTATATTGGACTAACTTCATTTTAATTGTATGTATTATGCTGTAACTTTTATACTAGAAAATTTATTAAATAAGTTCCAGAAATCAGCTAAAATTAGTTTGTTTTTGTCGCAGTATCTCAAGCTTTTCCTGATATTTCTAATTCAAAAGAAATCCTTAATATTTTATTCCACTAAGCCTAGTTTTAATAGATTCCGTTTTTCGAAATATAGTCGAAAATTTTAAAAGAAGAAAATCTCATTTAGAAGAAAATATTCGAAAATCAATAAAAATAACTCCTACAGACTACGAGAAGACTTTTTGATAAAATATTCAAGTAGAAAATGTGGTAGAAATCCTCAAAAAAAATCTCCTCCTGTAAATCGAATTTTCCTAGTATCATCTGACCCAAAAGGGACAAGTTAAATGAAAATAAGAAATAGACGGAGAAACTAACGTCAAAGAAAAAAACTCGAAATTGGTTCACAAATTAATATAAAGGCCAAAGATTAAACTATGAAATAAGATGTGAAGAGCCTTTTAAGAATGGGAAAATAATTATCCTATTATCTCTGCAGCATTTTTTTATGAGTAATAATTCATTAAAAACACTTATTGAATTATACGTTTAGTTAACTACACTGAATTAAAAATCATCATAAACTCAATGAAAACTAAATCAACATTCTCAACAATAGAAAAAAATTAACAAATAAATCATGATAATTTTCCTATTGTAAATAATTATCTGGGTTTTTCTATATGATCTGGTTCAATACAAGTAAATCATCATCAAACAATATTTAATGTTGCAAACTTTAGATTCTAATCTTTTATCATAATTAAAATCTTTACTAGTGATATTGATAATGTAGAACAGATGATTAAAATCAAAATACTTATATTATTATTATGCTTATAATTTATGATACCCTTAAATCTCTTATAAAAATGGGATCTTTTATAGAAACTTTTATGTCAAGTATTTGCTATTTAAGTCCTAGATTTATTTCATAAATATACACATCTGAATAAATTTTCATTCTAATTTTTTTGTTATTTTTTTTATGAGCTTTTTATGCTTAATTTCAGAATATAGTGCTANTTTTATAGAAACTTTTATGTCAAGTATTTGCTATTTAAGTCCTAGATTTATTTCATAAATATACTCATCTGAATAAATTTTCATTCTAATTTTTTTTGTTATTTTTTCTATGAGCTTTTTATGCTTAATTTCAGAATACAGTGCTGTTATTTTATAGGGTTTTAGTCTAAAATAATTTATAAAATACAAAGTATTTATTCGACAAAATCAAGCATCCCCTACGATTTTTACACAATTTACTATTTAATTATAATTTTATTCATCCCATATTCAATAACTTCACAATTAAAAAAGCATACCTTTCAAAAAACTCTTTCATTCGCATAAACCCTTAAGTAAAAAATCATAAACCTCGACAAAACCTCAGACAAAGTTTCAAAAACATAAAAAAAATCCACAACACAAATATCTCCCCAACCTATCAAAACCATGCTTATTTTAAATGATTCTTTTATAAATAAAATGTGGGCATTTTTGCTATTAACAGTTACTTACTCTCTTGATTGTAGACAAAAAAGTAGCTTCCGTATCGAAAATAGTATCTACCCTTTTGTCCTAAACCCTCTCCCATATCCAGAAGACTTTCTTTCAACAACTCTTTCAAGTAGAATGGTTCAAATCCATCATGACAATCATCAAAATACTTACTTAAAAAAACTAAACACTTATGTTTCTAAAACCCCAAGATACAACGATACAAAACTTTATGATTTATGTGAAGGAATTTATGGTGATTCCAATCTAAACAAATATGCTGGTGGTTTATATAATCACTATATGTATTGGTGGATACTTACAAAATCATCTTGTACAATACCAATGCCTACAGGGAAACTTTTAACTGAAATCGAAGATAAATGGGGAACTTATGGGAAATTTGTTGCTGATTTTAATTTTATAAGCTCAAAAGTGTTTGGGAATGGATGGGTTTGGCTTTGTGTTAATAAAAATAAAGAGATTGAAATTAGGACTACGGAATTCCAAAAAAACCCACTTATGGAAATTAGCTCTAATGTATGTTACCCTTTTTTAGGGATTGATTTGTGGGAGCATGCTTATTATTTAAAGTATACTTATGATAGAGATAGTTATATAAGTGACTTTTGGGATATAATAGATTGGGCAATGGTCGAGTACTTTTACGAAGTTTTTGCTAGGAAGAACAAGGCTGTGCCCCTTTAGGTAATTTATTTGCCAATAAAATAGGATAAAATATAGAGCTTTAAAACTATTAGTTATATTACTACAACAATATCATGTAAAAAGTTAAATTATAAACTATTTATCTTATATTTTAATATTATTAAACTAGTTATTTCAATGTATTCTTTATAAAAACTATAACAACTCCATCAAAATCTTAAATAAACTTTTTTTACCCATACAAAATTATAAACCTACATCTAAATATTACCTTAAACATATATCAGAACTCTTATCCTATAATATTCATTACTTTATTATAAAAAATATCACTTTACTCTCCTCTTATTAACTTAAATCTTTACAACTTACCCATATCAAAAATATTTTTAAACAAAATCCTTCACAAAATATTTCACAATTACATCACATATTAAACCAATCTCTAAATCCTCTACTATATTTCTTTTTTTTCCTTTAAAACATTACTTATAATTAATTCTAGTAATGGATACAACTCTTAATCTTGATATCTCTTGGAATTCTGAGGAAATTATTGTAGGAAGTCAAGAACCAAGTCAAATCCAAGATAATTTTACAAGCAAAATCAATGAAGCTCAAAATATGCTGGATAACCTTCGATTAAACTATGTGCAATGCACAGAAAGGAATAAAATGTAATCTTTAGTCAGCTTACAAAAATCAAATAAAATCGTCATAAAAGAGAATCAAAGGCTTAAACAACGTATAAATGATATTCAAAAGAGTTTTGATTTAGCAAACAAAAGTAAATTACAATCAAATTATAAACCGACCTATCAAAACTCTATAGATTTACAAGGGTTATCTTTATCAAGTATTGCCTTTGAGAAAAGTACTTCAGATGGGAATTCTTTAAAGAAAACATGCTGCTGCTCGAAAGACCCAGGATCAGATAAAAGTTCAAGTCACAAAGCTTGTTATTTTTATAATTATCGTGACCCTTCGGAAGAATCGAGAAAAGTAAGACCTAGGGATTGGTGTATGCCAACACCGAAGAAAAAGTTGTTTAATGATATTGTCCTTGGTTCTGTGACATTATTCAAATTTTAATTAGAAGTATTGGCAGCAAAGTGTAAATGCATAGTGATAAGCTATTATTAAAACTTTTCATTTTTATTTGTAGTTATTATATATGGTATATATATATTCGAGTAATTGGGTTAGATTAAATTTTATATAAGTTAAGGCTTTTTACTATTAAAAAAAATACTTTTTTGATTAAACTTTAGTATGATAATTATAAAAAGAAAATAGAAATATTATTAGTTGATTATAATAGAAATATATGTATGTTTTGTAAACCTTAAATAATATTGTTTATCTAAAAACTATCATCTTTGCACTTGCAATTTAACCAGTTAACAACAGTTTTTTTTCTTTTTCTTAGGATTGGTATTAGATAACTGAAAGCTTTGATTCGGGTCGTAATCTTCAGTTTTGGCTACACTATTAGTAACTTTTAAATTCAGCTTCATAGCAATTTCATAAAATATCATATCTATATTTTCTCCAGTCTTAGCAGATACTTGATATATTGAAGCTCCAATTTTTTTAGCATATTCTTCAGCTTCTTCTTCACTAACTTGAATATATTCATTTTCAAAATCTTTTTTATTCCCTACAATAATGATTATGATATTCGATGGAGCTGTTTCCATTACCGAATTATGCCAAGATTCCAATGATTGAAATGATCCTCTTGAGCAACAATCATATACTAAAACAACAGCTCGTGCATCACGATATAACATTTTACTTATTGATCTGTATTTTTCTTGACCTGCAGTATCCCATAAATAAAAGTTTATATTTTTTCCACTGATATTTAAAGATTTATTGTAGCTGCAGGCTCCAACAGTTGTTGCATTAGATAGTTCAAATGTGTTCGATATAAAACGTGCTATGATACTGGACTTGCCACAACCTACATCGCCTAAGAATGTTACTTTCACAGGTGTGCCATGATCCATAATGATTTTTATATAATATTCATTTAGATGATTATTTAAATGAGATAGGAATATAATTTTATGCTTTTTTTTGTAAGATAATGCATAATTTGGCTTGTTGTGTGGAAAATAATTGATAGAAGAAAGTGGATTTTTTTTCTTTTTGGGTATAGGATTTACATAACTAATAGAGATTTACTATAAGTAAATATTATTTCTTATATCTCAGTATATATTTTATCTTCATAAACAAATCGATATCTCTATACTTTTAATACAATCTCATAATCCACTAATAATTATATTATTTATATTTATCATCTAATAACTATACTTTTAATACAATCTCATAATCCACTAATAATTATATTATTTATATTTATCATCTAATAAAGTTATTATAATTATTATGCTGAATCCTATATCACAACAGGCATTAATACCAAACTTAACCGAGGTTACATTAATCAGCAAATATAATCTTTACATCAAAGCTCATACAGCAGCTATAAACTGTATAANTATTTATCATCTAATAAAGTTATTATAATTATTATGCTGAATCCTATATCACAACAGGCATTAACACCAAACTTAACCGAGGTTACATTAATCAGCAAATATAATCTTTACATCAAAGCTCATACAGCAGCTATAAATTGTATAGCAATAACCCCTGATCAAAACTATATAATCTCAGGTTCAGGTTCTATGGGTTCTGATGATAACACCTTAAGAATATGGTCATTACCTGATCATATCCAAATAGGTATTCTAAAAGGTCATACTGATTTTATCAAAGCTATAGCTATAACATCAGATAGTCATAAAATAGTCTCAGGTTCATCAGATAGTACATTAAGAATCTGGAGTCTTCAAAATATGACAAATGAAGGTATTTTAATAGGCCACAAATCAGAAATCAATTGTATATCCATAACTTCAGACTCTGTATATATAATCTCAGGGTCATCTGATAATACAATAAGAATATGGCGCTTCGATACAAAATCTCAAGAAATTGTCTTAACTGGACATAGATCTTCAGTTAATAGTCTTATTATTACAAGTGATAATCATTATGCTATAGCCGGATGTGGTTCTTATGGGTCAGAAGATAATAATTTAAGGGTTTGGAATTTAGAAACTAAAGAACAAGAATATGGATTAAGGGGCCATACAGATTATGTTCGTTGTGTTACTATTGGGAAAAATGATGATTTAGTTGTATCAGGGTCTTCAGATAAAAGTATTAGACTTTGGAGTTTTAAAGAAAGGAAATCTTTAGGGGTATTAGAAGGTCATACAGGTGTTGTAACTTGTATTGTTTTAACTTCTGATATGGAGTTTGTTTATAGTTCTTCATGGGATTTTACTATTCGTTTATGGAGTATTAAAAACAAAACTCTTATAAATACTATTAGAAATCATAAAAATATCATCACAAGCATTAGTTTAAGTTCTAATGACAAATATTTAGTATCAGGATCTTGGGATTTCTCATTAAAAACATACTCAGTTCCAGAATTTAACCTTTATAAAACAGCTCCAGGGCATAATTCTGATATAAACAGCATAATATCAACTTCTAATCAAAAAACTATTATCACAGGATCAGGAGCTAAAGGTTTTGAAGACAATTCAATAAGAGTATGGGATTTAGAAAACAGAACTGAAAAAACAGTGATTAAAGGTCATAAAGGACCAATAAAATCATTAGCCATAACTAGTGATGATTTGTATATAGTTTCTGTTTCTGATGATAAAAGTATTCAGATTTGGAATATGTCAACTTTTAAATCTCAAGGTATTATGAAAGGACATACAAGAGAAGTTAATTGTTTATCTATTGGTCCTGATAATAATATAATTATTACTGGGTCAGAAGATAATACTTTAAGAATGTGGAATTTAAAAACTCTAACACAAGAAGCTGTATTTTCAGGACATACTTCAGGGGTTATAAATTGTAGGATAAGTTATGATGGAATTTTTGGGGTAAGTGTTAATGAATCTGAAATAGGGGTTTGGGATTTACATGCAAAAACTCAAGAAATAATGAATAAAAGTATAAATTTTAATACTATAGCTGTTAGTCCTGATAAAAAATTTTTAATAGCAGCGATGAGTGATAATAGTAAAAGTATTATGACATGGGATTTGATAGAAAATAAAGAATATTGGGTTTTCTGTGGCAATTCAAGCTATATAACTAGTTTTTGTTTTTCTAAAAAATCTGACTTTTTTGCTTCTGGTCATAGAGATAAGAATATTCGTATTTGGGACTTAGAATCAAAATCACTTGTTTTTTGTTTTAGTGGTCATAATTCTATTGTAAACTCATTATGTATAACTTATGATAATAAATTACTTATATCAGGATCTCAAGATAAAAGTGTTAGAATTTGGGATTTAGAAAAAAGGGAAAATGTGATAGTTTTAACTGGGCATAATCAAACTGTAAATTGTGTATGTGTTAGTTATGATAATATGTTTGTGATATCTGAATCATCAGATAAGACGATAAGAATATGGAGTATTTTAGATAAGAAAGAAAATTTTAGAATTAAAGGTATTGAAGGAATTGTGAATGCGATTACTGTAGGGAATATTAGTGTTATTATTATGGCAGGATATGATGATGGGAATATATGTATATGGAATTCTTATGATGGAAATTATGATGTTTTATTAAAGGGTCATTCGGATTCTATAAAATGCTTATGTATAAGTTCAGATGATAAACAAGGTGTTTCAAGTTCTTTAGATATGACGGTTAGAGTATGGGATTTAGAAAACAGATGCCAAAATTTTATATTTGAAAATATGATTAATCCACTATACGGTTGCCTTATTGATGATCTTCAATCTACTTATTTTTATATACCAGATAAAAAAAACTGTATAAAAGTTTTTAATATTAAAGAGCATTTAGAAGAACCATGTCTAAAACTGTATTGTGAATCTAAAGTATCTAGAATCAAACAGAATTATCCTGAATTATATGAAATGCTTAACAAGTTTTTTATATAAACATATTAGATAAATTATCATTTAGTAATTATAACTAGTTATAATATAAATTATTTTTATTATTTATGAGATTTATTATTTTGTTTCCTAAACTGATTTCAAATTTTATAATATCAATTATCAATTCTTCTTTCGATATTAAATCTCACTTAACACATTTTTAATTTTCTCTATAATATCATCTAAATAAATATTTCCCTTACTATTATCATCTTATATATAAAAAATTTCAATATTCCAATAAATTTTTACTATAAAATAAGTTCAAAAACTAAAACTATTTTGATATGATATTTATTAATTATACACAAGATATAAAAAACCTTAATTAATATCTTAAACAGAAAATATTCTTATATTATTACCACATTCAATATTATTCTATTAATGCGAATATTATTTTTACTAATATTCATTATTTTAAATTTGTTTTTCTCTTAAAACTATAAACTTAACCCTTAGTAGTACTGCTGATATAAATTTTTCTTTTTTGATGAATTCTATTTTTTCATACAATCCTGCTACTTCTTCAAAAGCACTGATTTCTTTTTTCGACCACTTTTTAGCCCGAAATATCAAATCTAAAGCTTTGATAATAATCTTAAAAGTTTCAATTGGATAAAGTTTATATCTGAATTGTTGCATCATTTTTTCAAATTCGTAAAGGGTAAAGTTTTTAATTTTCTCAGGAAGTTTTTCACTGTTTTTTACTTGTAAAACTTCAATCATAAAGTTTAAGAATTCTTTTGCTTGGGTATAACTGATAATAACATCGAAATTATGCATTTTGCGTATATGTTGAACTGAGATTTTACGACTTGTGAACTCTTCTGTAATTTCAGATTTCCTGTTTATATCAGAAACTCGTTTTTCTTCGGTTAAGCTACTGATGCGGAGGTCGATTTGCTTATTGTTTTCATTAAGTTTATCAGTGAATTTTATATTATTAGAATCATTTTCTGGGTTTGAGAGGATTATTGAAGAACTTTCTTCATCTGAGGATAGGATTTGAGAAGAATCACCACTTTCGATTGAGGAAATGGTTTCGCGGAATGTCCCGTTGACTGGAGTTAAAACTCGAGCCCGGAGGATGAGAGAACTTGAGTCTGAGGAAGAAAAACTCTCCATCATTTGTTTAGGGCTAGCTCCAAACTCGATTTCTTTTATTTTAATAGGACTTTCAATAATATTCTCTTCATGAAAGCCATTAAGTTTTTCTGGGGATTTCTGACTTTGGGTAACTTCATTAAAATACGCCCCCTGGAGAGAATCAGGAGTTTTAGGTTTCTCCCTATTAATATTCTTAAAACCATCATCATCCTTCTGTTTTATTCCAAACACCACAAAAGTTTCATTAGCAAAAACAACAACAATCGGATAACAAGGAAGTAAAGCTACTTCCCCAACATAAACCACAGGATAATTATCTCTAGAATCATAACTTGGGCATTCAACAATATTCCAAGTGCCAATTTCATCACAATTAACATAAAATCTACAATTAAAACTTCCATCTTCACATATTCCCCCACCAAGTATTTTATATTCTTTACACACAATACATTTTGGATTAATCAATCTCACAGGGATTTTTAAATTAATTTTTTTCATCATATATTCTCTTTTAACCATATTCGCTGCATAAATATCTAAATTATAACACCCAATAGAAAACCTTCCACCAAAAATATACAAGTAATTAAGATAAACACAACTTGAAAAATCTTGTATTTTATTATTACCTTCTTGTGGAAATATCATATCAATAAATATCCATTTGTCTGAATTAAGGGTAAATGAATGTAAAGATACAGATAAAGAATTAATTACAAGGATTTCATTGTTGATGAAATTTATCTGACCTTGAGGTATTTTTTGTGGGAATTTCGGAAGGGTTTTTGAGGTTTGATCTTTGAAGTTTAGTTCTGAAACTGTTTTTGTTAGGTTGTTATTTGGTTTTATCCCACCGATTATGTATAAAAGACCTAATGGTGAATAACCTATAAGGGAATTTTTATAGATGTGAAGTGGAGAGCTGAATGGGATTATTGAAGTTTTAGATGAAGAAACTTTTAGGATTTCTTTTTCTGTACGGTCAACGTAGATGAATGAAGGGAGTTCTATTATTTGATATTCTTTTCGTGTATGTTTTTGCTTTCCTAAACAAGCACCCATTTATCTGATTTTAATAGTTTTTTTTGGGAGTTATTTGATAAAGTTTAATTATGAGTAATGGGGTTGGGTAGTAATTTTGGTGTTAGTGTTTTGATTAAAGGAAAATATTGAGGATGGATAGATTAGGTAAAGGTTTTTATGATAAGGTTTTAAGTAAGAGGGTTTTTTTTAGATTATTCGGTTTTGAAATTTTACCATTAAAGTTATGCTTTTTTTATGATTTTGTTTATGTTTTAGAAGTTTATGATAAATTTATATTAGGTGTATGTTTAAATAGGTATGTTACAACTTTATCAATTCACATGAAATCTTTACTAAAATTATCTATGATTAAAGTTAAATTTTTTTTTTGGATTTTTATAGATTGAAGAATGTAGTAAAAAGCTTCAAACCAACAATAATAGGATATTAAGTTAAAAGCAAACCTTTATTAATTTATCATGTAAAATAACAAAATTCGCAATACTGAAAACATGTGAAAAACTTAAATAATATCCAATCAGGAAATTATCGAAAAAACTCACAAAAAAGTCCAGCTGGTTCTAAACAAAAATCTCCCAACAAGCCAAACTTCTTAATAAGCCTTCATTGCAAGCCTGAAAATCATAAAAAACCTACAAAAATATAAAAAAAACATCAAAAACGACAAATATTATCCAATCAGGAAATTATCGAAAAAACTCACAAAAAAGTCCAGCTGGTTCTAAACAAAAATCTCCCAAAAGCCAAACTTCTTAATAAGCCTTTATTGCAAGCCTGAAAATCATAAAAAACCTACAAAAATATAAAAAAAACATCAAAAACGACAAATTTTCACTTCATCCATTACAATACACAAGCCATCACATTAAGTTCATCAATAATTACATTTCTTTATAAATTACCTAAATTTTCCCTCACCCTCCTATAAATCATCATTTTTTTTTATTAGTTTCCCATTCTGCCATATCCCTGACCTTATACTTCCTTTATAAGTTAAAGTCCCTTCACCATTTTGTTTCCCTTCAAACCAATACCCTTCATACTTTTTCCCATCAGGCCAAGTAAAAACTCCAAACCCATGTTTCTGGTCATTAACATAACTTCCTTCATAAGTTTTCCCATCATTCCATTTAAAAAGCCCTTTCCCATGCATTTTACTTTCTTTCCACTCCCCTTCATATTCACGATTTATCCACATATATTTACCTTTACCATGAATATGATCATTACAAAATTCCCCTATATAATAACTTCCATCTGGCCAACAGAATTTCCCAAAACCATTTTTTAAACCAATTTTGTAGCTTCCTTCAAATCTCGACCCATCTCCCCAAACTTCAATTCCTTGACCATCTTGTAAATCATCTTTCCATTCACCTTCATATAAATTGTTACTAGAATACATAATCTTCCCTTTACCATGCATTTTACCATTATCCCAATCGCCAATATAAATATCAGCCTTTGGGCTTATTCTTCTACCAAAACCTCCCATTATACCTTTTTTCCAAATCCCTTCACAAATACTCCCATCACTATAAAACATTATCCCTTTACCTTCAGGATGTCCAATATCATTCCATTCCCCATAGTATACGCTTCCATCTTTTAGTACTCTAAGATTTATTGTATTCTTAGTGTTAGGATATTCATATTTCAAAGGTCCTAAAGACAAATATGTTTGTTTAGCTTCATAACTTACTATTGAAGCAGCTTCTTCAGGGATTTTATTATCAGAATATGATGATTTTTTAGATTTTTCATAAGTTCTCCGTGCGTATATTCCTCGGAATAATGCTTGGACTTGAATCATTTGTAAAAGTTGGTCTTGTGATGTATCTTCACCTGGAAAGTTTGTTCTTAGGCTTTGTGGAGCTTCAGATGGCTCTTTGTCTAGATGGTCTGATGAGTAGTTGTATCGGTATTCTGGGATGTTACTTGGCAATTCTAGACGTTCATGATTGATTTCGTTTGCTGGTTCGTTTTTAGCATGCATGCAATTGCAATTTCCCATTTATTATTTGCAAGTTACTTTGTGTGTATTGGAATATAAGAGTAAATATAATAAATTTATGGATATGAAAACTGTATGTTTAAGATAAGATATATAATGTCTAAGATAATTTAATAGTATTTATAATATTTTTTTTATGGGGCGGTAAAATGGTTAGATATGCTTAAATTCAATATATAATATGCTGGTTGAGCATATTTTAGTTCTAAAAATAATTTCATTATTTATACTAATATTCTTAATATAACTAGATCAACATAAAAATCTAATACTTTTATTTTATATTTATATTAATTCAAAATCCTAAACTAAGAATCATTGAAATAATCTCAATCTTTTTATCAACAAAAATTCAAAATCCCCTTATATCTATCTTATCAAGTCAAAAAAACATTAACAAAAAAAACAAAAATTTACCTTTAAAAAACTTATAAAATGTTCTCTAAATTCATCAAAGTAAATAATCGTATAACCAAAACACATAAAAAATATCTCAAAGACAAAACAATAAGAAAATTGTGACTTAATTTTCTCTCTAATATGACGTATGGACTATATAAAAATGTACAACGCTAGCCAGCAGAAATCAGACAAACCCAATAAGCATAAACCAGATAAGAATACACCAATAGACAGACATCGTCAAAAAATAGGTGAGTTCCATAACAAGGTAGCTGACAAAGTAGAAAAAGCTGAGCCTGGTAAAATGAACAACATCGAACTTAATGAAGGCACTCATATTATCAAAGTCTTCTTTGCCCTAGCAATCTTATGTTTAGTTTTATTGGCTTTATCACTATTTTATTCTAGTAATAATTAATAGATATAAAGATTTACTCATCAGCACTATTTAAAAGTACTGAATTCTTTGAAAATTTCTGCCTGCTATCATTGGTGTATCCCAATTTAGAGCTTCTGTTATTAGATTTTTCAAGTCGTGGACTTATACTAACTGCTCGCAAAGCAAAAAGTCCTTTACGAGAATCATCAGAACTAAAATTTTGATAATCTTTATAAGAGTAATTATTTGGAGCTTTAGTTTTCAAGCCTTGTGGGTATTTATGCATCGAATCAGTTTTAGCTTTTTTCATCCTTTGACCTAATTCCTGATCTTCATTTACTTCATGCATATCTTTAAGTCTCTCTAATATCTTATATCTAATCCTTGGGGTATTTATAATCATTTTAGCATCTTTTAACTCTTTTTGTAATGATAAAATTATCTGCATTTGTCTGTTATTCACTAATTCCCTAACTTCAACTTCTTTCCCAGTTTCTATTTTATATTTATTAAACTCAGCAATAATCTCATCTTTTTCTTTTTTAGCTTTTATTTGTTGTTCTTTAGTAAAAAATATAAGATCATTAGATGCTTTATTATACATATTTTGAAGTTCATTGTTTTCTTCTAAGAGTTTTATATTTAAAGCTTTATAGTTATCTACATCTTGTTTATATTGTTCACATACTTGTTTTAATACTTGTATTTGTAAGGTTAATGATTTTATATTGGAATTAAGTTCTGAGTCTGATTTAAGTTTTGAAGGTTTTTTAGTTTTTTTAGAATTTTCATATGAAAGACGCATTTTTGTTATTATGTAAGCTTGATCGGTTATTGTTGTTATAAGGGATAGGATTTCATGATCTTTTTTTTGAAGTGCTGAACGTGATCCTGCGTATGTGTCTTGTAAACGAATTGCTTCTTTTTGGAAGGATTGTTTTAGTTCATTTATTGATGAAAGAAGTTGCTTTTTGGTTTGGTTTTCAACTTTGATTTGAAGGGAACGCATTTCTTCTTCTTTACTGTCACGGATGATGGCGATTGTTTTTTCGTAGCGTTCTTTTTCTGAAGGTCGTAAAGAGAGATATTTGAAGGTTTCTTTTGGTTTTGAAGCTTTTGGGGGCTTTTGTGAAGGTTCTGGATTCTCGAAACTGTTCCAGAATTCGTTGTCTGAAGATTTTGAGTCGTTGCTTGGGGAATTTGATATCATAATAATGGTTTAAGCTAAAATTAAGGTTTAAAGTCCCTTTTCAGTTAAAGAAGTGGGGTAAAAGGTTTTGACTGGAAAAGGAACTTTTGTGTTTACTAGTTTTGAAGAGTAAAAAAAATTTAATCCTGAAGTTTGATGATTAATATAAAATAATAGACAACTCTCTAGATTGATATAAAATCCTCAAGTAAATATTCCTCAACTACTTTACTTCTGGTAGATCCAAACAAAATCTGCAATAAAAGGTTCCTTTATTAATTCTCTAAGGTAGAAATGTATTCGTCAAGGAGCTTCAGGCCGATTTGCATATATTTTTCTAATAAACCTATTATTTTCATATAAAAAACCCAAACCTATTTGCAATATCGCGAAATCAGAGGTCTGAAATATATAAATCCCTGAATTTTCCACAAATCCTACCGCTTTCAAATAATTTATCCCTCCTGTGACCTTAGCAACTCTATCCTNACCGCTTTCAAATAATTTATCCCTCCTGTGACCTTAGCAACTCTATCCTGAAAAGCTTTATTATCAGCTTTAATACTTCTAAACTTTGCTTCTTCTGGGTTTTTCAATATATTACTCGTATAAGCTCTCAAAGTTATCATACAAGTCTTAGCAACACCTGGATTTCTGTAATTAGGATGTAAAGTCTTAATAGCTTTTAATGCACCATTAATTCTTTCTTCAGGTGGTTTTTCTTCTTCATTCACAGAAAATTTCTTACCAAATCTCTCTTCTTTTTCCCTTCTTAAAATTTCCTGTTGATCTTTGAGTTCATTTTGAACTTTTTTTTTCTGTCTCATTTGTTCATCAATTGCCCTTTTCCTTTCTTGTTCTTCAAATTTAGCTTTAGCTTCAGAAAGTTCTTTATTTGTTCTGATACGATCTTTTTCTCTTTGAAGCTCAAGTTCTTTATCTTTTTTTTCTCGATCTTGTTTGAGTTTTAGTTGAAGGTCTCTTGCTCGTGCTTGAGCTTCTTCTGAGGTCATGGATGATGGTGTTAGACCTTGGATAATCTGTAATTCCTCTTCAAAATCAGGATCACCTTGGTGCTCGGATATCCAGTCCATAGCTGGTTCGACGCTCTTGGCTTGAGTTAGGAAAATAGATTTTTCTGATACGTTTTTAGAAAAACCCATTTCGATGAGTTGAGTGACAAGAGACTGGTCAACCATGGATGAAATACTTTGACCTTGAGTTTCCATTTTTATTAGAAATAGTGTGGAATCTTAGGTATTTGTGAAGTTCGGATTAATAAAAAAATGTGTCGGGATAGTTTTATGATTGTAGAAAGTGTGGCAAAAATTTAGGATTAAGACTTTTGTATGATTGACTGGTTTGATTAGTTTAGGTTGAGCAGTAATGCTGATGATGCCACTTTTTTGATATGTTTTAGAATTTAATGATTAAAATTTATAAAATTACTAGAAACAAACATTGGGTATAGAGTTGAATATTTTCTTAATCTTAGAGAGTTGGTTATTATAACCTCTAATCTTTATAAATCAAGTCAAAGGTATGGATAGAAAAAAATTTGGAAAATAAATACATATGAGTTAGGATGGGTATAAAATGTGTGGAATGGTGGATATTTAGAGTATAATATTTTAATTTGAACTTTGATATTTTATATGTTAAAAAGTATGTGATAAGTATGAAAATGATAATGGAATCTATGATAAGCATCGAGGAAATGGTTCTAGTTGTTTTAGATATCAGTGATTGAATTATAGAAAATTTTGCAGAACGGTCAACTTTTGCATTAATTTATTGGTTGCCGATGCAAAACCTGTCTTTTTCGATATAATAATATTACACATTTCTTCTAATCAAAATTTTATCTCTGCTGTTATATAATATTATAAACTTGCAATGGACACTTTAGATCTAGACTATTCAGGTATGGCTGATTTTTCAGTCCAAGGGCCAATGTTTAATCCTCCATTTCTCGACGAAATCAGTAAGATCGAGAGCAACGAGTCTCGAGAAATACTCGTTAAACTATCAAACGCAGAAGTAAAATTATCAAAACTTGCAGCAGCATGCAAAGCACGTGACGCAGAAATATCTCGTCTAGAAAAATCTAATTCTGATCTTAAAAACCTTCTCAAAAACACTGATATCGAAGAACTCAGTCTACAATTACAACATATGCAGTTTTTAAATAAAGCTCTTGAACAGAAATTCCAAGATTCTCAAATCAAAATCTACAACATGGAAAAAGCTGAGAAAAAAGAACTTAAAGACTGTAAACTAAAAATTGATGAGCTTGAAAAAGATAAAAAACGTCTTGAAGAAAATTTTCAAGATGTTAAAGACCAGTTGACTATGGTTGAATATGAAAAAAATTATTTGCAAAGCAGAAATGGGGCATTGGAAAAAAGATTGAAAATATTGGAAAATTATAAAGATAATAGCGCAGGGACAGAATTGAGTCCTAAGAAAGTGGTTAAGGGTAGGAAAACTTCTGGGGAATATCAACAGAATAGTTCATTATCTTCAGCTTTGAAATTGTTTCAAGAGTTTCCTTTGCCTAAAGGATAAAGTAATTAGATTTGAGAGTTTTATAATAAAATTTTTGATGATTTTTAATGTGATTATTTGGATGGTTTTTATTATGTGGATTGATAAAGATAATAAAATAGGAAATTATTTAAAATTTATTATACAAATTACAAAACTATTACTTTACAGAGAGACTTTAAGTTTTTGAGTTATCCAAGCAATCTCTACATGGTTTTTTGTTTTTTTATTTATGATAACTCCTGAGACGATCTGGCTAAACGAATTTATCATTACATTTTTACAAATATTAACCGCTACAACTGATAAACTCGTATCTTCAGTCTTTATAACCTCGCTTTTTTCTTGAGAATTCCCTTCCTGCACCTTATTTTCAGAATCTTTCAATGGGTCTTTTCGTGTTTTTTTCTGATTTTTGCAAACCATAAGGTGAGCAAGAGCTGAAATAGCTTCATTTTCAGCAGTTTCTGGTTTGTTATCTTCAATTTTCACAGATCTTTTACGCTTATAAGGCATTTGCCCAAGTGAAGTATCAATATTTTCCTTTACCATATCAATTTTCGATGAAAAATATTTAAGTTTTTCAAGATCTGATAGGATTTCATAATCCGAAGCTGTAAAACGAGATTTTTTAAAGCTCAATCGATTGCTGAGACGAGTTTTTGAACAAGGATTTGCCAGAGCTTCAAAATCTTTATTCATTTTTATAAAAATAAAAGATACTCTTCAAAAGATATATAGAAAACCTTATAAATAATACTATCATTGATCCTTTATAAAAGTTTTTTATATTGCATTTATTGTTGAGTTTTTTTCATTTGTGACTTCATAAGTTCAATTTATCCTTTGGACTAATACTAGTATTTTTAATAATAGCATTATAATATTTTTTTTTAGCAAACTATTAGTCAGATTATTAGATTTCATCTCCTTTTATAAGCAGAATAATAAAAACTATTCCTATAATTAATCCACAGTTAATATTCTATGAAAATTTCAGCCTTGGAGTTTTTTGTTTTCAGTATATCTAAGCATTCATGGAAAACCAGCGGGAACTTTTTAAAGTCGCATTTGCCTTTGAGTAGTTTATTAGCATTTTCTGGTATGACTTTTGGAGCAACCCCAGGAAATGGCAAGCTAATATTCAACAAAGCTCCTANTAGCGGGAACTTTTTAAAGTCGCATTTGCCTTTGAGTAGTTTATTAGCGTTTTCTGGTATGACTTTTGGAGCAACCCCAGGAAATGGCAAGCTAATATTCAACAAAGCTCCTAAATACTCATCATGAACCTTTATTATCAAATCTTCAGGAGCTNAAATACTCATCATGAACCTTTATTATCAAATCTTCAGGAGCTGGAATAAACGGAGATAAGTCAACAAATTCTAAATTAGCTTCATCAACAAGTTTTCCAACAGCTGTAGCTATAGCATCAGTTGTTTCTTTTGTAAAAATTTTTTTTTGGTTCTTCTTATTTCTTATAATAGGTGCTTTATCAAAAGGCTTAATGAAATCCTTGAAAGCTGAAGAATGTAATATTTCAGGAATATGTACTAAAGCATTGAAATATTGCTCAATTTGCTTTCTTCTGTTTTCAAGAAAATCTGGGTTTAAGTTCCCAAAGAGTTTCTTTGGGGGGAAGTTTGGCACACGTTTTTCTGACTTTTTGATTAGTTCATGGAAAAAACGCAAAGCTGAGTATCTACGTTTAAAACACCAACTTTCCCCTGTTAGATCACGAACTTCTACTGTGTATTCGACATGCCCACGTAGGTCGTCGTAATCTGTTACTTTAATTAATAGAGCCATTTATGTATAACATATCCACATATGATTTAAAAAACATATAATTTCTCCCAAAGGAATCTAAAAACTTATTAACTTAAACTAAGTAATTTTTTGAAATCTCCAAAGTAAATAGTATCTGACTCCCCAGAACAGCTCTTAATAAAACTCCTCCTATCTTTCTCAGAAACATTCCTTCCATGATTTTTCAAAAAATGTTTAAGATCTTCAGAATTAACTTCTCCATCATCATCAGTATCAATAATTGCAAATACTTCTTTGGCTTCCTCTTCATTAATTTCCCCAATCAACTCATAAACTTGAATAATCTTATCTTCATTTATCACTACAACTTCCCATAATTCTCTAAACCTCTCAAAAGTATTTTGACTTATAGGTTCATCAGATTCTATTTGTATAAGTTCTCTATATTCCTCATCTTCTGGTAAAACAAGTTTACTTAATTCTTGTATTCCAATATGAGGTTCATCTTTTGAGCTAAGTTTTTTTACTAAACTTAAAACCACATCTTTATTGCAAGAAATATTCAATTCCTCTAAGAATTTGCTTATTTCATAAGGAGATACAATTTCGTTTTCATCTTTGCTTATGATTTTAAAAGCTTGAGATAATGAAAAATTGTCTTGAATTGCCAGGTTTTGTCTAGCGAATTCAAGTTTACGATGGTTGTCTAAGAGAACAATAAGGAGTTCACCGATTTTTCCAGCAATTTCAGCTGTTTTGTGCCTTTGAGGCTGTCTTTTTTTCCCACTTGAGTTATATTTTTCTGAACTTTCATAGTTTTCGTCTATATCTTCATGGGAATTATTAAATCTTGGGCTGTTTTCTAAGTCTTCAGAGTCTAATGGTTTATCTATTATGTCTTGCTCAGGGTTTGTATCTTCTTTATTGCTTTGATGATCAGGTTCTTCGTTTTGAGAACGTTTTTGGGACTGGTTTTCAAGTTCTTCTTCAAAATCTTTTGAACTTTGTTCGAACTGGTCTTTTTTCAAAGGTTTTTCACTGTTTTTGTCGCTGGATTTGTTGGCTTGGATGCTGAGTTTTTCTGAGGCTTCACTTTTTTCGATAAGGTTTTGGGATTTGTCTTTTGGTCCTGGGATTTGTAAAGGTAGTAATGCTTCTAAAAATTCATTATAACTGATTACTAGGTCATCTTCGAGGTCAATTCGACGCATTAAAGCATCATAGTCTGTAGCTCCAATAAATCTTCCGCTTTTTTGAATGAAATCAGTGAAATCTTCTTCGGATATGTAGCCTTTGCTTCCTGAGTTTAGATGCTCAAATGCTTTCCAGAGGCTGAAATCTGAGTCTTGGAAAAGCTTGACCTTACTTGCTTCTACTTCTCTTTGTAGTCTCAGTTCTTCTTTTAACAAAGATATAAAACTAAACCTGACACCAGGTTTTAAATCTTTAACATGAAATCTCTGTACTACTAATGAAGGTAAAGTTTCATTAGTAGAAGTTAAAACAAAATGTGAAAAATCTTCCTCGTTAAGTCTTCCATTCTGTAAACTTGAATATTGTCTTACAAGCAAATAAACATCTTGATCTGAAACTTCTTCATTGTTTTGTTGTAAAAAATCCTTAATGTCTTTAGGGAGCATTGAATCTGGATAAACTTTGCATAAGTTTTTAAAAAGTACATAAGGGGAGAATTCATAATTCTCGCATAAGCATTTTCTTAGTATTTCAACTTTATTCTCACCTTCTATGATCTTCATTATCAATTCCGCTAGGTTCTTTTGAGATTCTCTACTTAGCATTTAAATTCTAACTGAAAATATGGGAGATTTGGGATAATCATAATATAAAATATCATTTAGATGATTTGGGGTGGTTTTTTATTAGGGAATGAAAAAATATGGGAAGGTGGATTCAAAGATTATATGTGAGGATTGAGGTTTTATAGTAGAATGATGAAATTTTTATATTTTTTTTTGATTTTTTGAAGGTTTTTGTTGTGAGGTAGCTGATTTTAATGCATTTTTATGATTTTTGAAGTTTTTTGATATATATTTAAGGTGTTGGATTTGTTTATGCGAATGTATTTAACGATAAAATGCTTTTTGCAAATTTTATAGTTTTTGTAGTTACCTTAAAAATAGATACAATTTCTTGTATCAGTAAATCATATTTTCTTACATAAATTTTTGTCAAAAATATGAGAAACTTAATCAAAGTATAAAAAAATTCATCTTGATAAATCAGTCTACATTAAATAAAAAATTACCTAAACCCTCAAAAAAATCATAAAAACTCAACAAATCATAAAATAAACCCTAAACTTTACTTAAAAGGCCTTTAATCCGTACAATCACACTCCTCTTCAACCCAATTTTCCCACCAAATCCAAAATTTCCATAATTTTCACATACTCTTCAAAAAAATCCTCATCCAACCCATCAACCACATCAAACTTCCATCCTCAAACCCATTCCAATTACCTTTTACAAACAATATTTCCTTCTAAAACATATATGGTAGAAATAATAAATGTTGTCTGATCCACATTTATAATAAATAATGCAATTAACTGGTGCATTTTGGGCAGCGATCCGTGGTTTTCAAATGAATTCTCATTCCTTAGAAATCTTGCTTTCTCAAGAAGAAACCACAACTCAGTCATTACTCAATGATGAAAATGTGATTCAAGAGACAAGGAATCAAAATCCTAAACTCATGAACTTGTAACCTTTATTTAGCCTAAATGCTGAGCGTATGGAATATCTAATCGATTTAATCACAATATTCCCTAGTAATGATGCTGATACAAAACGTGCACATAATCACCCATTTATTGCATGTGAGATGCTATCCGAACCCAGTCCTTTGCATGAAACCATCTTCAATACCCCTTCTTTATTCGATAAACTCTTCTCATTCCTTAAAGAAAAAACCTTACACTCAACCTTGTCAGGGTATTTTAGTAAAGCAGTTCAAGCGCTTATAAGCAAAAATTCTGATAGGTCTATGGAGCTTTTTAAAGAAAAAAATGTTTTTGAGCTTTTATCACAACATTTGTATTCAAAAAGCATTGTAGATATAGTCTTGAAAATTCTTACTTTTGAGAACTCACAGACGAGTTTGTATTTAGAAGAAAGAAAAACTTTGATAAATATGGTCATTGAGAATATGAAAAACCTTAATCAGCAAAGTGTGTATTTTTCAGGGTATATATTAAGTGAGATTTTACAAAGGGCGACTGATTTAAATTCTTGGCAAGATTTAGTGTTTGAGATAATGACTACAGCTCATGTTGAAGAATATTTTTTATTTTTAGTCTCAGATTCTTTAATACAATCTGTAGCTGCGGCGAATATAATCAGAGCTTATTTTGTATTGAATTTCAAATTCAGCCTTGCGAATATTTTACCAGAAAACCCAGTTTTTAAGAGTTTTGATAAATATATTGTTGATATAAACAATAAACTTGCTAAGGCAAATGAACAGAAAATACTTGGGACTTATAGAGAAGCTTTTGAGGTATTAGGAGAAAGTAAGCTGAAAATTATAGAGTTGATAAGTTTTGCTTTGAAAGATAAAAGTACGGATTATAGCGAGATTATTGTCAAGAGTCACATTTTAACGACAATTACAAAGATTTTCTTTGCTATGCCTTGGAACTCTTTCCTTCACAATATTGTAGAAGGTATAGTTCTTCTATGTGCAGCAAGTAAAAACCCTAATCTTATTAACTCTATGCTCTTTGATTCAGGGTTTTTAGATGAAATGACCAAATACGCCCTAATGCCTGACCCAAAACATCGACTTGGTTTCCTTGGGTATATCAATAAAATCGCTAATTACCTTAAAAACTCAGAATGTGAAGATATCAAATCAAAACTCGTTAAAGTCAGTAAATGGGATGAGTTTTCTAAAGATTACTTAGAAGTTAGGAATATATTTGAAAATAAACAACTTGGGGAACTTAAGAAATGTGAAAGTTCATCAAGTGAAAGCGATTTACATGATGATAAAAGTATTAATCAACCTTTACCTAATCCACCACCTCATACTAATATTCCTACACCTATATTTTCAACACATCATGATGGGGATAATGAAAAAGCTAAGATACTTACTGAAATTATTGAGAAAAAAATAGAAGAAGTTTCTGGGCATGAAGCTGTTTTTGCGGATGAGAAAAAAGATCAAGAGGAAGTTAAGGTTAAGGATGAAGAGGAAAAAGCTCATGAGGAAGAAAAAAAGATTGATGAAGAAGAGGAAAAAGTTCATGAAGAGATGAAGAAGGTTGAGGAAGAAGAGGAGAAATTTTATGAGGAAGAGAAGAAAATGGATATTGAGGAACATAAAGCAAATGAAGAGATTAAAACTTATGATTTAGAGAAGGAAGAGGTAAAGCATGAAGAGAAAAAAAATATGGAAATCGAGACTGAACATCAGTGTAAAGAGACTGGTAGAAAGGATTCGCCTATAGGACAGTATATAAGGACTACATCCCCATCATGGAGTCCAAAAGCTGACAAAACTTATAGCCATGTGAATTACTGGGGCTTAGAAGTCAAAGTTGATGAAATCAATGATCTAGAGCCATTATAATCCTCTCTATATAGTTAATATGCTTTTTGCTTTAAAATATCATAGAATCCTAAACAACAGTTTAATTTTTATATAAAAATCAACNTCTATATAGTTAATATGCTTTTTGCTTTAAAATATCATAGAATCCTAAACAACAGTTTAATTTTTATATAAAAATGGAAAGAATGAACATAAATTTAGCCAAAGCTGAAAGACTACAACCTTACTCTTGTGTAGAAATCATATCTAAAGGTGAAGGGTGTTGTGTATCAGAATTCTCTCCTTGTGGTGAATATCTTGTTATAGGTTGCAATAATGGGAATATCCTCATATACAGTTTTTTATCTCATAGTATAGTTTGGCGATATAAACCTTCTAAACCTGGTCGTGTTCTTAAAGCTAAATGGGTCCATAAAGAAATATTTATCCTTACTGATGCAAATAATTTTTATATACTACAAATTCAAGGTTCAGAAGACAGTCACACAACTTTTCATTTTAAAGCTACAGGTATGGATATAAAAAATGATTATATTCTTGTTTATGGACGTTGTGATATTGTCCTTCATAATATAAAAACAAATGAAAGTGTATCTTTAAAACAAGATCAAATTGCTGTTGAATGGTTTGGGTGTTTTAATAGTGATTTTATTGTCCTTTTTGCTTCAATGAATTATATATTTTATGTGCTTAATTATCAATGTGAAGTACTTTATAAACAAGATGTTAGTGAGTTTTTTCAAGCTGAAGTACGTGAGTTAGCTTGTAATGGGAATAATTTGTTTTTATTAAGCGCCCGAGATCGGGCGCTAAGGGTATTTGAGCTTAAGAAACCATATGAGTTTGTGAGGAATAAAGAAATTTTTGATTGTATTGAAAAAAGACGATGGGTAGCTTCATGTTTTTTTACTGTGCCTAATATGGAAACTTGGTTTGTTTTAGCATGTCCTCAGGAAACTGGATCACATTCTTTGCAGATGTTTGATACTGTTGAAATTGAATCTAATGTTAGCTTGGCTAAAAATATGCATTCACCACTTGGAGCTGCAGCACATATTTGTGGCTCTAGAAATACACATGTTTATCCTATTGTATCAGTAATTACGCAAGCTGGGGCTTGTATAATTTGGTGTTCAGGGAATTTTTTAAAAAGTCAAAAGTGGAGCACCTCCTTAGGAATACCGAACTTTGTGGAACTGCAAAGGGGGAATACTGAGTATGATGAACCTGAAGACCAGTTTGATAAAGATATGAGTTTAGCAATCGAATTAAATTTCCCTAGCCAAAATAGTGATTCTATATGTTTTAGATTAGATTATTCTTTATCAGATTAAACGCTTTTTGTTTTTACCAACAAATATCATTCATATTTTATAATTCATTCAATATGGGATGCTGTGAAAGTGGTCGTGCTCAAGAAATTGACTCAGAAGATATTATTTTTAAAGTAGAAATCAGTCTGAATTTGTTTAAACTTTCTGCTAGGGATATAGATCGCCTAGCTCATCGATTCTGCACAAATCTTATAATCACAAAAGCTCATTTTTCAGCAATTTGCAAAGAACTAAAATTAGAACCTGACTCCCTAGCCTATGAATTCCTTGAAACTTTCTATGATCCTTTATGTTGTGGATATCCAGTAGTTCGTCTATCAACATTAGGCATCCTTTTAGGATCAGGATCTCAAAACAGCAAACTCATACTATTATTTAAAAATTACGATATAGATTTATCAAACATGCTTGAACAAGTAGAAATAAGGAAAATGTGCGATGATGTCGTAAGTATATCTTTCCAACATATCGTATCTTTTGCATCAAGAAAGTGTAGTGAAAATATTCAACTTGCCATAGCAGATTACAGAACTAAACTCACGTCAATCAAAAACACCGTAGCCCAATATTTTACAAATATTATCATGCAAGATAAGCGAAGAATTTCATTAAATGAATTCACTGATGTTTTTCAAAAATCTGAACTAGAATCTTTTCTTACTCCTCATAATTTAAGGATTTCCAGCAGGGGTCTATTAAAAGTTGTATTTCGCACAGTAGAAGCTGTAAATATCATGATGTCTGAAGATATTGCTGTTGACAAGGAATTAGAAGATAAATTATGTCTTCGTTTTAAAAAAAACACTAAAAAAAACGATAAATCCAAAAGTTTGGATATAATTCCAGTAACGGTGAGCCAAGTTAAATAGTAATTACTCTTAGTTAAAAGTAAAAAATAATGTTTAATCATGAATATTTATCCCGGCATGCATCGAAATCTTCTGATTCATGAAAAGGGTATGTCTTGTAAGACCAAAACATTTCTTCGATTTTGATTTTTTTGACCTGGCATGTGCGGAGGTTCTGGAAAATCGAAGTGAATATTCTAAGTTCAATATTTTCTAAGTCTTTAAACAAACTATTTGTAGTCAAATCTAATAACTCTAGTTTAGTATTTTGCATTAGTTCTGAGGTTAGATATAAAAAATCATCCCAGGATATTAGATTTCCTATTAAAGATAAATTTTCTAAGCAAGTGTTTTGGGATAATCCTCGGGATATACCTGGAAAGCTTTCTGATCCTAAACGGAAATACTCAAGAGCAAAAGTTTTTAGGGTCTTGTTTGATGATAAAAACATTTCAAAAGCTTCGCAAAGACTTCCGTCAATTTTTTCAAGTTTCTGAACATCTAAGCTTGAAGCTGGATGATTTGTTATATAAACTTCTAGTAAAGAGTGGTTTTCTGCAAGACCAAGAAGAATTCTAGTAAGATTTTTCTGTGAAGATACATTTGAAAACTGGTTAATAGAAAGGTGTAATAGGTTTTTGATATTGAGGATTACTAATGATTTTGCTAGTTTTAAATAAGTTTCTAGGCCTAAAAACCCGTGATCATAAAAAACACTTTCTTCAAGTAGTAGTGAAGAAACTGAACTATTTTTTCTCAAACATTGAAATAGGATTAAAGCAGAAATAGTATTCAATCCACGTACACACCTAACTTCTTTTATAGAATTATTCTGTCTAAAAGCGGTATTACAATCATGTCTTAAATGCTTTTCTATATCAATATTTTCTAATATAAGAATTTCTATTGAAGGATTGTTAGCAATGCCATTTAGAAAACCTCCTCGATCATGATAGCCACCAAGAGTAAAAGTAGTTAGGAATTTACTTTGGGATAAAAATGATAATTGATTAGTAAGTTGAGGTGTTGATGGGATTTTTGTACTTATTATCCCTTCTTCAACAGTTTCTAAAGTATATGGCCTTGGTTCTAAGACTATTTGTAAGTGAAAAATTTTGGAATTTGTTGAGAGAATTTTCCCCAGAAGCTTCAATTGTTGGTCATTTAAATACCTAAAACCTAGGATTATGATATTTTTATTTGACGATAAACCTTGGGATAAATAATCAAAACCCCCAGGAAGTAGTTCGAATTTTATTTGCAAGTTGGAGAGCTTCGCCCGCGACCAGATTTTGACCCATTTGGAATGCTCGAAAAAAAAGAGGTTCGAGCCGTAGATGACAAGAGTTGATTTGGTATTGAGTAGATTTGATATGGATTTTGAAAGATCTTCTTTGTTATCTGGGGGAAGGAAGAGTTTTAGGACAACTTTTTGGATGGATTTGTTGTTGGATAACTCTTTCATTGCTTTGCGGAGGAAGGAAGGGTTGTTATCGTATTGAGCGGAATCTAATATGTAGTCGCTTTTGGTAGCATTAATATCTTTCAATTGGATCTTGATAGGCTTGGGGATGCTTGTTATAACTCCCATATTTAATAACTTAATTAACTTTTACAATTTTTACCGAAATTCTTGTTTTTATATACTTAAACTAACTCTAACTAGTATTTATTATTATTTTTAATAACAACCTTAGCTTTATAAACTAAAATATGATTCGACTGAAATCGGAATAATTCTAATAAGTATAATTTCAAGAATATACCATGATTTTACCATAAAGTGATCTTATCACAAAATTTGTATTAAACTACATCTATATTTTATTTAATATAAACCACAAAACTCAGCAAATATAATAACAAAATCTTTATGAATTTTATATAAGAAGTAAATAGTTGAGTTATTTAAACAAAATTCTACAAAAAAATTTATTCTTAAATATAATGTATTAAAACAAATAAAATCTAAAAACCAACTCTTATATATAAAAGCTATATTCCTAGATATTATATCTTTATGATAAAAAACGAAAATATTTAAATACCAAAGGTTAATTTTTTTACTAATAAAAATAACAACATAATTTAATATTATATAAGCATAAACTCGATTATTTAATAAATTCATAACTGCAAAAATTCATATAAATAATTTATAAATATGAAACTGCACTAATTGTAAAATTTCTAGTTCTTCGATGCTTTTCTAAATCGATTAGAAATTTGTAGCTTAGTCAGGTTATTTTTGCATAGTTTAAGTTCATCACTTAACAACTCCACTTGTTCCTGTTTTTCTTCAATGTCTTTACTAAACTTCATTATAGTTTGGTCTCTAACATCAATTTCTGATTTCAGCACATCGATTGTATTTTTTTGACCTTCAATACATTTACGTTGTTCTTCAATAATTTTCAAACATTCCTCAAGTGTTAATGCTGAATTTGATATAAAAGGAAGCGCTTGTTTAGCTTTAGGTTTACCTGTAATGTTTTTAGGTGATTCAAACCCTAAAAGCTCAAATTCAATATTATCTAAACCATTCAATAGCATAGTTTCATGTCTTTCAAAATTATTAATATCTTCATTTCCCATATCTTCAAGAACAATACTCTTGTTTTCTAAGTAATCCATGTTTTTAGTCAATAAATTTTCATCTCCTTCAATTATAATTTCTTTAGAAGTTGATGTTTTACTATGCAATAAATTGGTTTTTTTAGTTGCTACTTTTTTCATCTTTTGCTCAGTTTCCTTGAGTAATTTAGAAGGTTTCACATCTTCTGCATGGATAATAAACGATTTTAGCCTTTCAAGATCTTGAGCTAGCTGTAGTTTTTCTTGTAAAAGGTTTTCAAGTTTCGTATCAGCCCGTTCTTTTTCTTCTTGAAGTATCTGCAGTTCTTTAGATACATTAAGATTCATAGCGCTTTTTTCTTCTTGGACCATTTTATTTTCCATTTCTCTAAGTCTTTCTTGTAATTCATATATTTCTCTTTCATATTTAACAATAAGCGCTTTACTGTCTGTTGTATCATTTTTCACAATAACTTGTTTGATTTTCTTAGCTCTTTGGGCGAATTTCAATGTTGATAAAGTTTCATCATAAGCATCATTACAAGGGGATATATTGCAAACAATACTAACTTTTGAATCTCCTTCTAAAGCTGGCTGAAGAAGTCTTGTCAATTTACTATCACGATAAGGAATCGGGGCGTTATTTTTTTTATCACTCAAACGCATAATCACAGTACCAAGGGTTAATAAACTCTATATAAAAAATACTCGATTGATATACTTCATTTCTTTCGACCTTGCAGAACTAGCCGCTGGTCCATGTACATCAGCACTTTCACTACCGGCTAGATCGATAAGATTTAAAGTAGCAATTGCAACATCAGGTCGACCTGATGTATTTTTTGATTCAACTATTACTCGAAATCTTAATAAATATTACATGCTATGGGCACGTGAACTTCTTTGATTAAAATTTGTACTGGCAATATTTTTATGCTTTTCACCCATTACCAATAAACTATTCACTTGATTACTTGATGTGCATACTTCTTCTGTAACCCCAATGATTTTTATACCATTTTTTTTGTCTTCAGCCAATTGAAGATTCAGGAAATTCGGGTTGAGTAAATCGTTTACAGATTCATTGTATATTTCTATATAAGAACAACGAATAAGAAACTCTTTTCCTGATGATCTTTGGATCATAGTAAAAATATGGTCAATTGATAAAGGAACCAGACCTGGATTTGTTTTTCTTACCCCATGCATTGTATGAGTTTTACCACTACCTGTTTGACCATAGCAAAATATGCACCCATTGTATCCAGATATGCATTTTTCAATAACTTCAACACCTTGGTATATAAAAACCTCAGTTGATTCAGTATTTTCATCATATATTCTATCATAGAAAAAGTTTCTTGCCCCGTTTTTTTCTTTTATACCTACTTCACCGTCTTTTTCCCAGATTTTCTCCCCTCCAGAAGCTAATTCTCTCTGATTTAATGGCCTGATTCTTACAGCGACTGTTATGTTTTCAACTGTTTTTTCACCCATTAGATAGATATATTAACTTTTAGTTTTCTTCCATTAATGGGCTTAGAATTAAGAAAGCTTATGCATTATTAGTAAAATGATTTAGTAAAGAGAAAATGCTGATCTGATGATTGAATGAAGATTGTTTGAGGATTTTTGAAGAGAAAATGAGATGGTGTTATTAAGGTTTTATATTTAGAGGGGATTTTATAGGTAGATGAAATTGATTGTGCATGAGATTATCTTTTATGGTTGGATCATATGATTTTGGTGACAGTTTGAGTTTTATGAGAATGATGGGGTGTAATTAGAATGGGGTTTTTATAAAATTATTAGTGACTATTTAATTAATAAGAAATAATTATTTTTAACTTTTAAAGGCTGCTTTAGGGGAGTTTGAATGGTTTTGTGTAAGAGGATAGAATAAATTAGATAAGAATTAATTTTCAGAACCTAAGCTTTATTGTAGAATATATGCTTTTTAGCTAGTGATAAGCAAATTTGTTTTTAAGTTAGATTATAACTTGAATTATCTTTGCAAGATCATATTCTCATATAAAATTAATCCACATCAGAATCAGACTTAATCTCAAACCCAATTCGTATCTTATATATCATCTCTGTAATTAAACATTCCCTACCATATTAATTAATTTTTTTCCATAATTTTTACTTTCATTCATAATTCATATCTAATCTTAACATCTAATATTTTTTTTTTATATAACTTTCTATAAGTATTCTTCTACAAATACAGTCTCTAAAATCTTTTATAATAATTTTAACTTTATTAACTAAATCTAATTATCAAAGGAACTCTTATTAATTTATCCTCAAAGCTAAAGTTATATCAATAGCAAGAACTATAACAAATCCAAACAACACCCCTAATGTCAGAACACAAACTTCGATTTTTGTGTTTTTAATCATATCAAACCACCACACTTCAATACCTTTTCTATACACTACAAAAAAAAATTGTCTTGAGCCATTTTGCATATCAGCAACATCACTTAATATTTTCACGCATTCCAGATTTTCTCTTTCAAACTGTTGAAACTCTACAGTAAGGACTTGACAAAGTACTTCCTCACCATTTGAATCAATACAAAGCCTTTCATAATGGGCAAATAAGTCGAATGGGATCTCAAATTTCTTACAATTTTTGCTGACTACTAATCGAAGTTTTATAGCGAATGCATAAAAGATTACAAGGAATATCCATGATATAATATTGACAAAAGGTATAAAACAGCAAATAAATAGAATTGCCTCAATGAGGATTTTGACTAAAGGCCTCATAGAACAAATTGATATCATACATTCTGGAATTAGTTTAAGTGTTATAGTTCTATCAGTGAATTCTAATGCGAAATTTGCAAGACTTACTATTGTGTTATATTTGAGAATTGGGTTAGAGCCATTAGCTATTTGGTTTAAATTGTCCAAATATTTATTTGAATAGTTGACTTGACTTACTTTTAACATTATAAAAACAAAAACAAAAAAAAAATCCATAAAACTACTTATCAAATTATCCAACATTACATCATAAAAGTTATTTTTTCAAAACTATAAAAAATACCAAAATTACTAGCATAGATCATATTATTTAATAAGATTTCGAAATTCCTACAACATTTATCGGTTCATCAAATTTCAAGCAATAAACAGTCTGAGTAAATTTCCCGTCTTTAAAAATATTTTTCGAAATCCTATCATCAAATTTAGCATTTTGAAGTATTGTATTACTATATTTTGGTGGTTTATTACATATAAGTAAAGTGACATGAGGTATTTTATTTTCAATAGACAAAGGTTTATTATCAGTAATTTGAGCTTTAGTACATATTATCCCTCCAGGACAATAAGCTATATGTGTAAGGATAATATCAAATTCATCACCTTCTTTAAAAGATTTATAATCATCAGTCTCAAGTTTAGATACATTTCCTCCAATAAACATTGTTGTTATATGTAAAGTATTTGGATAAGACCATCTTGATTGCTGCTGTGATCTAAATTTTTCTAATTCTTCAATGTCTTGTGATATATTTCTTTCATGAAAAGTTGCTTGGAATTGATTTAAAGCATCTATAGCAAGACTGATAACCCTATCTTTTATAGCCTGTTCTACTGTTAAACCTAAAAACACTGGCAATTTTACTTGCCTTTGTTTCTTCCCATGATTTTTCTCAAGATTTTTTTTCGACTTTTTTTCCTCTAAATCTTTTTTAATCATTTCATCAGGACTAGTAACTTGTGTTGGAATAACAAAAATACCAACTTCCTTAAATACCCTATTAAGTTCTTTATGAATACTTTCTGAATTGTCATAATCAGGAATATATTTAATTTGTTCGATCTCTTCAGTAAGTTCTGCAAGTTCTTTACATTTCATTTCTATATCGCTTTTTAAAAACTTAATTTTTTCCTTTAGTATTTTCATTAAGTTTTCGCTTTTAATCTCATAATCTTCATCTGCAAAAGGGATTTTTATTATATCATCTAATAACCCAGATTCAATAATCCCATCAAATGTGATGTTTTTATGCAAATTTAACATAGCCAAGACAATTCCTAATTGTTTTGTATTATTCCCAGTTAAAGTTAGATGTTTTTCCCTTGTAATTACCCTGACCATACAAGTTACTAAAAGTTCCATTGAGAATTCAAACTTTTTATACGGCAAATCAATACATTTTTTACATAAAGGAGCAAGGCCGATATATTTGATTTTACAATTCTTCAAATCCTGATTATTCAAATTCTTATGAAAAGCTTTCAAACCATCAGTTGCATGATTTTTATCACAATATATAAAAAGCTTCCCTTTATTACTAGAAATTTTGTTTGACAAAGCATTATAAAACATTTTTTTCGCAGGTGCAGCTGTTTTTTTAAATGCAATATCAAGATCGCAATTAAGATTTTTTTTCTGATAAGACTTTATACATTCATTTCTTATCTCGTCTGATGAGATTTTAAAAAATTCGAAACCTTCTAAGACGACATATTTTTGGATGATTGGAGTTATATAAGTTTTTCCCATACCCGGAATTCCTAAAGGGATTAAAATTATACAAACTGGAGAATTGCATATAAGATCTGGCTTTAAAAGTGGAATTTCAGGTGGAGTTACTATTTTTTCTTCTTCTTGTATAGAAAATTCAGGTAATGATCTTATTTTATTAGCGAGTAAAGGAAGAAGATTAGAAACCCCAGAATATAATTGATAAATAATATATTCAGGGTTTAAATTTTCGAGTTTAGATAGTTTGGTACGAGTTTTAGAGAAAATGTCATCAATTTTGGGGAAGGCTTCTTTAGCTTTTTTTTTACTGTAGCCAAGAAGACTTGATGGAAGTTTGGATTTGTCAAGGTTTTCAATTGAGGATTTAAAAGTCTCTTGGCATTTTTCAGACCAGTTCAAAGCGAGAAGTAGGAATTTTTTTTCTAAAAATTTAGCTTCATCAATTTCATCTGTTACATATATTGTGTTTGGTTGGATTATTAATGACCTTTTCATTTGAAGGATTTTATAACCTAATCTTTCTGCTACTTCTCCAACTGCTTTACACCCAAAGGAACATATAGCTACAATTGGGATTCCATTTTTAATAACATGATTTTCTTCTTTTATTTCTTCAATAATTAAAAGCTTATTTTCTTCATTGGTTTTATTTGTAGTTTTTTCTATATTCGCCTTGATATTAATAATAATTTTCTCATAAGCTTCACCAATCCCAAGCCTCTCACCTGCTTCTGATATTTTTTTCCTGATTTCTTCGTCTTCGATTTTTATTTTCGCTTTGGCTGAATCAATCAAATAAGTTTTACATTCTTTATATACTTTTACAAGAGGATTTGGGATTTGATATAACCCTAAAACCTTTTGTTTTCCATTGCTTTCATTTTCTTTCTCATTTTCATCCTTTTCATTCTCATTTTTTTCCTGATTTTCATCCTTTTTATTTTCTTCAAAACCCTGGATTTTCGAATCGTGTGCTATATAAACCAAAGTTGATTCTGGGGATATTGTCTGAGATTCATAATAAATTTGAGTATATAAAGCTGATAATGAAGTATAAAAATCTCCAAGGTTACAAGAAATACTAACAAAAGATGGGATTTGAAAAGGTATTAAAAATTCTGTATATAATTTTTGTGCATCTAAAGGACTTAAACAAGGGCATTGATTTGAGTTTTCTATAATCCCAGTCCAAATTATAGGTTGTGAAAGAATGTTGACTTCTCCAATAAGTGTAAAAGATTGGATTTTTTTAATAAAATTTTCATGATTTTCTATTGATGATAAAAACTCTAATGAGGATTTGATTGAGTCTTTTGATGATTGAAGGAAAGTTTCTGGATAGAAGTCTAATAATAAAGGATTTGATGTATGAAATACGATGTTGTTAAAAATTCCTAACCATTTTTTGAGTTTATCGGAATAGGACAGAAGGACAAGCTGAGATTTTTTATGTTTTTGTTGTTTGAAAATTACAACTTTCTCATCATGGTCTATGAAAACTTTTTCTGCTTTTATTAAGGTTTCCTTGCTTGATATGGAATCATCAAGGTCAATACTATTTTTACGAGAATGTAATGAGGCAGGGGTGATAAGTTTGATATCAATATCAGGTATTTTATATAAACTTCTTAATAAAAACTCCACCATAACAACTTCATAGTCCTTGTCTTTAATATTAAACATTCTATCTTTGAACCCTGGCTTTTCCTCAGCTAAAGTTAATAATAGTATTGACTGACTTATAGTATTTGCTTCTGAAACTTTGTTTTTATAATTGTTTTGCATAGAATTTACTGATATGCACAAGTATTTTTCACTAGAAAGAATTATGCTTATGTTGTCCTCTCCAGAAGTCAATGCTCCTTTTAAGCACTCACAAGCATTTATTTCATAAAACTCTTCCATTTATTACCATTCTCTCTAATACTAAAATAACAGCCAAAGTTAATCATCAAAAATTTTTTTCTAAACAAAACAACTACACATTAAAATTCAACCCACAATCACAAAATCATATCAATAAAACCTAATCTTATCTTCATAATTTAATAACCTTCTCACAAATATCATAATTCTCTTAACACCCTAAACCTAAACTAAAACCCCATCTTCAAACTTTCCTCTCCTTTCCACAGCTTATTTTCATTCCAATACCTTCCTCTTCAAAAAATCCTATAATCTTCAAACTTCCATTGCAAAAAAAATCTACGATTATCCTAAGTGATTAATTATCTACTTACTCAGGGTATGTTTGTCCAGGAGGTTCAGGGTCTCCATATTCTTCATACCATTTCACATTCTGCCATTTCTGTACCATCCAAGGTCCATAAACAAATCTTTCATCATTATTCTTATCTTCATAGTTTTCAGATAAAACAATATATTCAAGTCCATTGAATCTAAAGCTATGTTGTTCTATGTTTCCATTAATCATTGGTCCTATAGCATACTTAACCATTAAAGGTTTATCCTTATACAATGGAATATCACATCTATCTCCAGTAATTAAAGGCCTACCAAATTTGATCAATAAATAATTCCCTACTTCTTCACTTGAGACATCAAGATTTGTTGCGCATCCTTGGTCTTCATCAGTAAGGGAAAAACCATTAGCCTGAGCGTATCTATCGGTCATAAGCCCGGTATCCATAGGGGCGATATAATAATCACATGAGAAACTATCTCTAGCATCACGTGCATCTTGTAAGGCAATACCCATCCAGCCAAAGGCTTCTCTATAACTGGAAGGAATAGCAAGTTCGAAAAGCACATAATCTTCTTCGGGGAAGGTCCAGCTGATTGTCATATCAAAGCCTAGGTATTCTTTTCCAGCTTGAGCTCCAAGTAAGAATACAAGCAAAAGAGGTAACATTATAAAAAACGGATTAAAAACTCAGATGACATATAAATATGGTGGTTAGAAAAAAAAGAATTTGTAATAAAGGGTGGTATATTAGAGGGTTAAGATATGGAAATGAAGAAGTTAGATTGTAGGAAATGGATTTTGATAGAGATGCTGATGAGATAAACATTTTTTTGAGATGAGATGATTGGAAGATTTTATTAATTAGGATTATGAGGATGGTTTTGAGTTTAGGATGGGTGTTAAGGTATTAGAAATGATAGTAATAATTTTGNTAATTAGGATTATGAGGATGGTTTTGAGTTTAGGATGGGTGTTAAGGTATTAGAAATGATAGTAATAATTTTGGTTTAGGGTTTTAGTTTAGGCATGATTGGATTATTGGAAAATTAAAGCTTTTAGGATTTTTTACTCGGGTATATGAGGGGTTTTTAGTTGGTTATGGGATATGTGAAGGTTTTTAAACTTTTGATAGGATATTTGAAGGGTTTTTGAGTTGGCGATAAGCTGGAGGGGTTTTAGAATTTTGGGTAGGTAGAGGTTTGTGCTTGGATTTAGTTTTATAATGATTTTATATGTTTTATTTTTTCATGGTTTACGGTGAGATTTATTGTTTGAAATTGTATTATTTGGAGTTTCACCATTGGAAAGATAAGAAATATATTAGTTTATTACTAGTATTAGAAGTTTTGTATGGTTTTAGATAATAAAAAGGTTATTATCTAATAGTTCGCAAAAGTTTTGAAATCATAGAGGCTTGTTAAGAATTTTTCGGAGACATAAATTTCGAAAAGCATGTGTTTTAATAAATTAAAATATATAGCTAGCCATAAGTATTCAAATCAATATATCATAAATCGACTAAAATACTTAATTCCTTATCCATATCAAATAGCCTTAACTCCAACCTAAGCATAGAAAATTCATCAACCCATGTCATACTATTCATGACTTTTCTTTAATCAATCAAATCATATAATCAAGCCAACACCTTTCTTCAAGTCTATTTCACCCAAAAATCCCAATCCCTCATCTTACAAGTAAAAAAACCCCTTCTTTAAACTATCATAAACCCCTAAATTGTATCAACACCCAATACAAAAAACCCCATATCCAAACAAAAAATCAAAATCCTTAACATAAAATCTTAAACCCATAAAATCTTAACATAATCTCAAAAGTATAAACAAAAAAACTCTCAATACAATAATCATCCTAAACAATCATCATAAACACACTCATAATAAAAAAAAGCCATATATCGATATTTTTATATCCTAACTTAATTATTCTTTTTCTGATCTTCAACTACTTTCTCTTCCTCCTTAACTTCACTAGCTTCAGTATCTAAATAATGCCTATTAGGGTCAACTTTATATATCCACTTCTGATATATATAAATAATAAAAATCACATCATCTCTTAAACAGGCAAGTCTATGCATAGTTGGCATAGCTATAATAAAAGCAAACATATCATCAATAAAAGTATTAAGTGCTCTATATGTCAATACTTTCCATGGCATATGGGCAACTGATTGTAATTTATAATTGATATAAAGTTGTGGAGTCATCATAATAAACCCACATGTGTATATAATTGAAGCAAGTGTTCCTATAAACCAAGAAAGCCAACTTTTATATTGATAAGCATAAAGTCCATAGATACTATAACCAATTGTTATTGGTATAAGAATATAAGCTAAATATTTTACTGCAGCGTTATCAAGCTGATTTGTCCCTCCTTCTTTATGAGATTCTTTACCTTTAATAGTCACAAGTGGCCATTTTTTAGAGAATTTTACATCAAAACCTTTTGTTATTTTCCAAAAGTCTATAAATATACCTATTCCCATAGGCAACCATACTGCCCAAGATGTTTCTCCACTATCTAAAAGGTAAAAGAAAATTATGATACTTGCGATAAAGTTGTATAAGAGAAGGTTAGTTGATAAACCTTTTAAGGATTCTCTACCTTTCCAGAATTCGATTTCTGACTTGAAAGCCATGAACTCAAAAATCATATGGATGAAAGAGACAAACATGGTAAGAGAGAGGAAGTAAGGATTTGTTTCTAAAAACATTTTTTTCATAATATCGAATTCACCTTCGCTATGTAAACCATATGTATTTCCAACAGTTTGACTTTGTTCAAATTGAGTATACATCATATACTTATAAATCCAAACAATATTAAAAGTCAATTTCAAATCTAATTGGCTTATTGTATCATTGACCAATACAAGATGTTCTTTTAATACCCAAAAGTCTGAAAGTTCTATGATTGGAAAATAATTAAAACCTTCTAATGTAACCTTATTCTCAATCTGTGGAGGGAAAGGTTTATAGAAATTAGTATCATGTACAACTTGAACATCAATACTAGGTATCCAATGTAAAAATTTTTCTGTCGACGTATCTTTCGAAACTTCCCCAGACAAAAGATTCACTTTATCAGGATTAGACTTTGTCATCCACTTTGTTAATTCCTTTGTTTTTTTAACCTTAAAAATCCTCTTCTTCGCCATTGAATGTAAAGTAAATTCTCCTAAAAGAAGCATTGTAACATTGTTGAGCATTGAGGGAGTCACGTCAACTTTGATAAGAACTTCTTTATTATTTGAAGGTTCAAAGTCGTATGTAATCCCTGATTCATGCCAAATAAGTTTTTCAGTGCTATCTTCTGAGAGATAAAGGGAAAAGTCAATAATATCATGGTCAGCCAGAAGATTGTTATACCCTGGGGTAACATTTTTTGCTTTAGTATCTTTACTGGAGAACAAAGATGAAGTTAAAGAAGTGATGACGTAGTACATGAGAATCATTTGAAGTATGGATCCAAAACCGAAACCCCCTCGACGATCTTGATTAACTTCTTGATTTTGACCTGCGACTTGACCTTCCATATATAATCGACAAGTGATATGATGATTTTACGGAAGGAATATGAGAATAATGCTTATGTTTTAAGATTAGAATTAGTTTAAAGGGTTATTAGATATAAAGGTAAGAAAATTTTTATTAGGTGAGAAAATGCTGGAAAAAAAGGTATTTTTTTGTAGTGAAATTTTTTTTGATTTTTTTTTTTTAGATTAATGTTAGGTGTTTAGTTTTTAAAGTTTCAGTATGGGGTTTTATGGAATTTAGAGATTTTGGCAGAGTTTAGCCTTTTTAGGATCTGTTATGTGGGTTTTATGATTAAAAGGATTTATAAATGGCGTTTGGCTATGCTGGGTGTTTTCAAAATTTCGGCAGTTTTTTGAGTAGTTTTAGTAATTTTTGGTAGAATTGTTGGAAAGAAGGCTCGATTAGGTTTGATTGTGTGAAAAAATTGTGAGATTTCAACTGGATTCATGAATTCTTACTAAAAAGGAATTTAAAAACTACTTATGCGATACAGATGGAATGGTGTTATGTAAGTGTATAAAGGATTTTAGAATAAACTTTTAAATAGTTTTTTGTTTAGAATGGAATGGCATTATGCAAGTGTATAAGGGATTTTATAATAAACTTTTAAATGGTTTTTTGCTTAGAATGGAATTTTTTGATTACACTTTAAGTTTCTAAACCAGAAGGTATAAATATATTTAAGCCATGACTATTATTTGTCTTAAACCCTAGTTTGTTTGAATACATAATAATACTCTAATCATACACAGTTTCATAAATTTATTATCGTACCATACTTATTAATATAAATATACTCATCTTAACTTTAAAAATTCTTACATAAGCATTAGATATTCTAGACACTGTATTTCATAGGGTTCTGTAAAGTTAATAGTTTTTGAAATATTACCTAATCATGTATTTTCAAAAAAAATCATCTACCAAAAACTTTCACCCAGCTCATACAAAGCTAGAAATCACACAATTTCCCTCTATTTCATCCCTCCATTTCAAACACACTCATATCTCTTCTCAATTATATCTTACCTTCATATTAGGAAACGATTTTCTTTTGACTTACTGAAAAAAATGTCAGTAGGTTTATAATATTATAAATGAAAGGAATATACACCCAAAATCCCGACCTCGCAGGCATGGAAGACGATCAGAACTTCAATTTCAAATGCAAATATTGTTACCGCAACCTCTCTTCAAGACAAAACCTCAAAGAGCACATATACATTCATACTGGGGAAAAACCTTATGTCTGTACAGAAATTGGATGTAAACAAAGCTTCAGACAAGGAAGTCTTTTATCAATCCACAAAAAAGTCCATTCAGAAATTAACAAAGGGCTTAAATCTGAGAGAAAACCAGAACGTAAATGTCAATATCCAAAGCTCACAAAGCTCATGGAAACTAGTGAGAACAACTTGAACTTTGCATTAAAAGATTTTGAAAAGCATGAGTGGATTACTAAAATTGGAGCACAAGACTTTTTATTCATGTCAAGTTATTTGCGACAACACAATTAATATATAATTTTTTATATGATTCTTATGGTTTTTTATGTTTTATAAGTTTGGTTTATGGTTTTGTGGTTTGTGTTTATATTGGATTTTATTTGAATAAAATTTGGTGATTCTAGAATATGGTAGAATATTGAGAAACAAATGCATATAGAAAGGAAAGTGAAAGGGTTCTAATGGAAGTGATGATTAGAAAATGCTTAAAGGAAAAAAATGCATGATGATAGGGATTTTTATTTGAAAATTAGATGAATGTGAAGGGGCTAGATTTTTTTAGGATGGTTGATTAGATTAGATTAGATTAGATTAGATTAATAAATCGTCCCCAGATTAGGGACCAAGCTCCTTTTTTGTAGTTCGCTTTCTTGTTGTGTAAATGCTTTCTATAAAGTTTTTGATTAAGTTGTCAATGTTTTTTGCTTTTTTTGGTAGTTTTTCTTTAGGATGGTTGATAAGAGTAAGATGAGTGGTATGAGTTGATTATTTTTGATGATGAGAGTAAACGTAAAAAGTTTGTATGAATTATGATTTTTTTTTGCAATATGATTAAATTTTTGGTCAGATATAAGTGATAATGTAAGTGGATTTTTATGTATGAGGATAAAAGGCTTAATTAAAGTTAAACAAATATTATTTTGAGTGTAGGAGGAGTAATTAGAGTATTTGTTAAAAGTTATAATAATTATGGGGAAAATGAAAGCTTTTGTTTAAAAATGGGATCGAGTATGATGAGATTTAATTATAATAAAAAGAAGATATAAATTTATGGTTTAAAAGCGTTTCATTAGAGATTTTGAAGGGTGTTTTAGAAGAATATTAATAATTAAATTGATAATTAGAATAAACTTTGAATAGGAAATATATTACTGATATACAATTTACAAGAAGTATATATATAAACTTATTAATTATATCAGTTTTATTAGTAACTTTACCATTAATCCCTAGTTTTTTTACTAATTTCTAAGTATTTTCAACTTCAAAAAACAAACTTAACCAAAAAATTCTTGTATAAATAAACATTTTTCTAAACAGCAAAAATATATCTATAATAAACCACAAGTAAATACATTTTAACAACTATAAAATCTTAATAATCTCAAATAATTAAATTTCTACCACAACACACATTACAAATTTTAATTACAATATTAAAACATCACCATAAAATTCTATTTTCCCCTAATAAATTCCAAAAAACCCTTATAAAATATCATCTCATACTTCAAATACAACTTATTTCAACCATAATTTACTAATTTCCTAAACCCCTTTTTGGGGATTCTAACGCAGCTCTAGCTGCATGTTGTATAACCCTACTCTCAATTTTTTCCAAATTCCCATGACTCGCCGTAATTCCAAGTTCCGTATTTGTAACTCTATTCGGGTCTCTTTCTAAACTATTTCCTCTAGAATTATTCGCAGACCTTGTCATATTATTAGTCTTACCCATTCTCGCTTCTATTTCTTGTCTTTTCTGTTGATCAATATTTGGAACAAAAATTTCTCTTACAAGTCCAGCGTATCTGGCCCGTTTGTCTAACATTTTTAATTTGTTTTTTTGTTGATTTAATAATTCCATACGTGAATATAAGTCTTGTTCTTCGATTCTATTAAAATGCTTTACTTTTGGGGATTTTACTTCATTTGATTTTGGGGATTGTAGATGGGCATAGATTTTGTTGTTCCGTTCATCTCTTTCTGAGCTTAAAGTTTGTCTTGGTTTATAATTTGAATCAGTGTTTATAGGCCGTCTTGGGTATTCTTGATCAGCTTTTACTTTATCTAAAGCTTTTTTTCGCTTTTTGATATCTTCAAGACCCTTCTGACGCTCTTCTTTTTCTTGGGTTATTTTGTCGAGGATGTCTTGGAAGTCGTCGTCTGCTGGGAGCTTTTTCTTTGACATTTTTTTTATTTGTTTCCTAGGATGTAAAGGTATTTTAGGTTTAATTTGATAAAGGATTTTTTGATGATTTAAAAGTGGAAAATAAGAGAAAAATTATGGATATTTTGGTGATTAGATTTTTGAAAAGGAATTTTTGAAGAATATTGGGTAAGTAGCTTTTATTTGGTGGAGAGAATTGGCTTTATAATAACTTTATTTATCATGTACATTGAAAGAAACGGTTGACAAATAGTGTCAAGAAAGAAAAGGGAGTTGTGTAGGGTAACAAGTTAAAACTATACCCACTTTAACAGAGGTCACAATTTTTTTTAAAACGCCTTGCTATGGATCATAATTTTCTATAAGTGTGTATTAAAGCCTGGTTGAATTTCAATCAATCTCTTAAAAGTAGCATTAGGCTTAAAAACCAGGTAAAGACCTTGTGCAAAAGAATAATTATAGAATTAATCCAGATCTGCATGTCCATTTAATCAACAAAAAGTGAATAAATCCAAGCAAATATTTTCTTTACTTTCAAGCTAAAATCGGAAAAACTGCCCATTTAATTTACTTTACCTAAAACTAATGCATCTCTAATAATTAAAATAATCACACTAAAATCAAATAATAAGCCACAATCATAAAAGCACTTCCCGAAGTTCTAAACGGATCAAGAACATTTTGTGGCATTATCGTATCTATTCTAGGTCTAGAATAATAAGGATCATAAAATGTATCATAAGGTATATAACTAATCACAACATTTAACATAAAATTTTGTTCACCATCCTCATTTAACCCAGAAAATCTCCAAACCCCTTTTTTATAATACTTTTCCGCATATACAATTTTCGCTTGTGGACTTTCATAGCTTCCTGTAAAAGCATAATAAATATCAAAAGCCATAGTATTATAAATATTACATACACCTGATAAAAATTCTCCAGAATCATTTAGTGATATTGTAGATATAGTAATAGTATCAGTCCCAGAGCCAAATTGATATAATTTCTTATAAACGTCATAAAAACTGAAAAATTCCTCTTGAGTCGGGTCAAATGATGAGCAAAAATTCGATAAATCCACATAATTTTTCGAATAATAACATGAATATGCTGTGTCAATACCGAAATTTACTACTAGACCTGTAGTTTGTGTATCAGAACATTTTCCTGAGAATCCTCTTCCTGAAAGTATAAAATTTTTATCGTCAGCAACTCTTAGAGGTAAACCTTTTTGATAGCCTGGGCTTCCTGAATTTTTTTTATAGCTTGATGATGTATAGAAGTGTACGGAAAATTTCTGTGGAACTGTTGTCACAGTAGTTGATTGAGTTATATCAGAAACTATTATAGTCGCGGTTATTGTTGAGCTAATAGTATTTTTACTTGTAATAATATTATAATGTGCTTCTATTACAGAGTCTTTACATGTATTTCCTGATGAAGTTGTTGATGGGTTTGAATAAGATGTTTCAGATAGTGTGTTTTGGTCTCTTTTTAAATATGTGATTTCAGCTTTTGTCCATTTGAAAAAATTCACATTTAACCCTTGAGAGCATATAGATGATATATCTCCTATAGTACTACACGCTACATTTTCTATATTATCATAAAAGGTAATAGTGCTCCATACACAATGACCAAAAGGATTAGCTACAGGTATTGCATAGTTATATAAAGAGTCACCTACTTTATATGTTTCAACAGAGCTCACTTCTTTAACTATCATATTTGTACCATAAGTTATTGAACTGCTTTCTCTTTCTAAAATCTGAGATTCAGAAACACTATCAACTATTGTGTGAAAATCTTCAATAGTACTTGAACTATCAATTTGAAAACAAGATTCACCTGATGATGAGGAAATCGATTTCATACCACGGCGTGAGTTTGCTTTGAAGAGTTCGACATCTTCAACACAGTATGTGCTTCCATATGATGAATATCTTTCTGCAGCACAATCACCATCCCAAGAAGATATTATATTTGATGAACAGTCAGTATCACAACAGCAATATTCATCGCAGGAATTAACGGTTAGATCACATACGCATTTACCAGGGTCTGTATATTGACTATCTGCAGCTTTTCCCGCCACGACTAACAAAATAAGCCAATTAAGCATTTTTCTTTATTATTTTACTTTGTTTTAAGCATTAAGTATAAGTTTTTTTAAGATAAAATTCTATGAATAAAGATATATAAAAGACTTAAGGGTTTATTGATATCAATTGCTTATTTTTTTATGTTGGTTATTAGTTTGTGTGATTATTTTTATAGTCATATTAATCAATTAGTATAAAATTATTCCTAAACCTTAAATATTATATTGATTTTATTAAACCGTTAGTTTCTTTATGCTTTTATTATTTGATATTAAAAGTTATTTTTATATAATAAAATCAATCATAAATTATAATAATTTCAATACTAGACAAGTCCTTTCTCAAATAAAATATTTTAAGTTTATTGTAAGCAACAATCATATAAAATAAATATCGTATTTTTGTCAGAATATCTCTGTTTTAATTGGTTATATTTATCCTAATCAGAAGCAATCTCTAGAACTAAATAATTAATAATGTCTTATACTCCATATTATTCAACAGTAAAACTTGCACATACTCTGAATCTTCAACTAAACATAAAATATCAACTCCTGCCTCAAGATATACTAACTTTAAGTCCGGGTAAAACAATGGCACACACATTACTATAATTATTACGCACTTGCCGGAAAATGAAAACGCGGTCAAGCGACGAAGAAATTGAATATTATTCTATATTTGACTACCCTGAAAGCGAACTAAGCCAAGGATATGTTTCAACTGATTTTTCTCCTGAAGTTCTTGAAAATTCTACCCCTGATTTAAAAAAGCGTAATCGGAAAAATGAACAACAAATGCGTTTGCTTGTGTCTGAGTTTGAAAACAATCCATTTTGGGGTAAAGAGTTAATTAAAGAACTTGCATTTAAGACAGGGTTAAGTGAAAGTCAGATTTACAAATGGAATTGGGATTACAAGAAAAAAAATAAAGGTATGGTAAGTGCTTCATTTGAAAATAAACTTGTTTGTAAGGAAACTATGCGTTTGATGAAGATTGAAGATGATATGATGCTATGCCAAATAGCTTATAAAATGCAGTTTTCTAATATTTCAAGTTTATCACCTACGAGTTATCTGTTTTGATTAGAATGTTTGATAATAAGATTTATTATTATGTATTTAGATTTTTTTAAAGGAAATATTTGACTTGATAAGAAATTTATTGATTTATAAATTGATGGATTCTATATTCCTTGCTATGATAATGTAAAGTGATTTCCTTTAATTGGATTGGTTTCGATTATATAATATAAAATTATACATTAAAACCTGTCCTTTTACAAACTACATACATTATCTAAGATATATTTTCTTTTTATCGAGGGCGGGAAGTACAACTATAACAGCCTATATTCAATATTTATTAATAATTTTCATAACCTTAATCATCCTTAAAACAATCAAAACTATATAAACACCTAATTTAGTCATTTCTATAAGAATTCTATCCTAAACTCAGCCTAAATGTATAATTTTTGTTTAGCATGGCGAGTATTTCAAGCAAAATGATTAAAGTCAAATCTGGAAAGCTGCTTCTAAAAAAACCAAATTCAAGAACCCCTTCATTACAAAAACTTAAAAAGATATTACCTAAACCCTTTATAATAAGCCCCGACACATTCGCTACGACTCCAGACAAATCCCCAAGCATTCAAGTTACAGTCAAGGGTACAAAAAAGCAACCAGATAAAAAAGAATTAGAAGATATGAAAAAATCTCATAAAGAATCAAAGGAACCTTGGTGCCGTATAAATGAAGAGCCAAAATCAGCAAAAGATGATAAAACTCCAAAACCTTCATATAAGGTAAGTAAATCTGCATTAGCTGTAAGAAATGAAGAAAAGATTAAGAAAATTAAAAAAGAGAAGGTCATTACATTAAAAACTGAAGAAAAGCCTCTTGTTAAAAAGAAAATTACAAAGAAAAGTGATAGGTCTTCGAGTCATGGTGTTATTCCAAAAATCAAACAAAAAGATGTTGAAGTGAAGAAGGATGAGAAAAAAATAAGGAAAAAAAGTAAAGAAATAAGAATGAAAATCGAAGCTAAAAAAGTTCAGGTTAAAGGGATTGAGCTTCTTACAAAAAAAACTCCTGATAAAAGAATTAAAGCTAAAGGAAAAAAGAAAAGCGTTAAGAGAGACAGTAAACAAGAGTGGCTTGATCATAGTTTTTTTATGCATAACAAGAATAAAGATGCTTCTTCTCGTGATAAACATCATGAACTCAATATATTTTCATCTGAGAATTTTTCTAGTTATGAAGGCATTGGCCTGAACCATGATTCAACAAATAATCAACTAGAACCATACCTCAAAAAGCATGCATCATGTCAAATAAACATAAGTCATAGAAGTTCTATAGGTACTAATGCTTTAAGTAACTCTTTACAAACAAGTGAATCAAACATAATCGGTCAACCCAAAAAGCTTAATAAGAAATTTAGATTACTTCAAATGGAATCAAAAAAACAAAAACCTAAAAGTATGTGTCCAAACCTAGCTGCAACTAAAATTCAAGCTTTAATCAGAGGGTTTTTAACAAGAACAAAAATCACAAATTATATAAAATCTAATGAGCATAGCAATAGTGGGATACTTGAATTAGATTTTTATCAAGAAAATAGTGAAGAAAATGAAGTAAAACAAATTATTGGAGAATTACAAACAAGTCCAGAAAATAATAGCAAAAATGTTGAAGATATCGGCTCATCATATGAAAATTATACATTTCAAAGAAAAAATAGTGATAAAGTTTTAAAAAAAATATATAGATTAGAAGAAAACAAAGGGAGAAATGGGGTTATAGAAAAAAGGATTAGTGAACCTGATGATGCGTGTTTTGAAAAGGAAAACAAGAGAGTCAACAATCAAAATAGTTTAGAAAAACACAATAGCGAAGTTATATTTCAAAGACTCGCTGAAAAAAGTAAAAACCTAGAAGAAAACTTAAGAAAAAAATCTGGAAGTTCTAACAAACTCAGTTTAAACCATAAGGATTTTATTGAAACTTCTCCAGACAGCAAAGATTTTTACCCTCCTAAATCGACAACATCGCAAAAAAATGGGCTTATCAAAAACTTAGAAAACAGTCCAGACCTAGCTGAAATCAGTTTTAAATGCCTTGAGTCAATTCCAGTCCTACCTGACTCAAACATGATAAAAAACCCAAAGCCCAACGACATGATCAAAAAATATCAAGAAACCAGCCCAAAACTCAAAAACATCATCGACACAAACCATTATCAAAACCCCAAATCCACAGACCTCAACACAAGGTCTCCAGTGATTCCAATAAAATCCGACTCACTAAAAGTTTTCCCATCACTTTTCAACCCAAAATCCTTAGAAATCAACCCGCAACCAAAAAAACCAACTGAAAAACGTCAAGACATCAGCCCATTAACAAAAGAAATCCTTAAAAAAAATCATGAACCCTCAACTTCAAGAAGGTCTTCTATTGAAAAAAACTCAGAACCTAACTCAATTCAATTTTCTATAGCCGATATAAGCGAGCCTGGTTCTAATAAAAAAGATTTACAAGATGTTCTTAAAGAATCTTTACAATCTTCATATGAAAATGGGGATTTCGGTCAATCTGTACAAATACTTTCACCTATAAGTAAAGGATCACTTCTTGGTATAAGTGAAATAACAAAAAGACTTAAACAAGAACAAAAAAATTACGAACTTATTGAAAAAGACCATAAAGATATTGAAAATTACATGTACTTAGATTCACTTATATCGAAAAAAGCTGATATTGATGAACTTAGGAAAAAAGATCTTGAAAACATACAAAAACTAACTAATAAAAACGGATCTGAAATGGAAATTTTTCAGATATTTCAGAATATTATTAATAGAAGATATGAAAAAATCAATTCTATGTTTGATGATAATATCAGAGTTGTACAAGAAGCTTTAGCTCAATCTGTACTATCAGAAGAATCTTCATCTATTTTGTTTTCGGAAAATACAAGTAATTTATTAGAGAAAATAAGTAAAATTGATGAAGAAATGGCAAGTAGCAAAATATTGGAGTCGATAAGAAATCAGAGAAAAAATAATAATTCACCTGAAAATGTTGGAGAAAAAATAGAGTTTATGTATAAACCTGAAAAAAATGAATTAAATGTTGATGATGAGCCAGAAAAAATTATAGATTTAAATTGTCAGATTGGGTATTCAAATAGATATTTTGAAATAGATCAAAGTGAGATACTTATAGAAGAGTATATTCCTACAAATAATAATTCATCAAAAATTGTTTGGATTGATGAAGTTGCTATGCCTAGTAATATCGATTTTACAGATTTAATTGTTGATGCAGCAATTTCTGATATTTATGATTATTTATTTGATTGGATTTTAAAAGATATATGGTTTGCAGGGTCAGATTTGGTAATAGATTTATCTAATGAGCTTATCAAAGTTATATTAGCTCAAGAAATACATAATCAAATTGAAGATTTGAGGAAGGAATTTAGTGATGGGCAGATTTTGATTATAATTTCGAAAATTTTCGAAAAAACACAGAATTTGATATCTGAAGAATTGCATCGACCCCTTGAATGCGATCCTTTAAGTGTACTTTCTATGCTTCAGGAAAGTGAAGTTGGAGGAGGATTTTTACCTGAGGAAAAATATTCTATGTTGAATTTCGAAGCTTTTTCAGATGTCCTTGATCATTCTAGTAAAAATGTTAAAATCTTCAATGCTATGGTTTTTGATAGTGTTAATGAAGTCTTAGAAAATATGATGTGTAAAGAAGAGTTACCTTGGGCAACTAAAAGAAATAAAAGGTGTAAATTATTATCATCAGAAGAAGTTCAAAGGAATCTTGAAATAGAATTATTACGTTTTTGCAGATTAAAAGCTGGGCCAATTGTATATGATGAATATGAAAATTCAACCAAGATGACAGAGCAAGCTTTGGCTATAGGTAGAGAGAATGGGATTATTAAAATGCTTGCAATGGAAATAACTGATAATGAAACTCAATGGTATGATTATGAAAAAGAAGAAGTTCAGTCTAAACTTGATGTAGCAGATATGTTACTAGAAAAAGAAATTGAACATATCATTGAAATATTAATTAATAGTTAAGAGTCTAACATAAGTTTTACACATAAATTTTGCAAGTTTTAGACTATATCATTTGGATATTATATTAACTATATTTTTATAGGAGTTTTTAGTAAATTCATTGTGTTAAAAATTTATGCTTGAACCCTTGTCAAATAATAAAGTGTTGGAAAAATAAAAATTTATTTCCCATTTTATAGTTTTAGCAAAATATTATCTTGCATTGGAAAGAATATGCTAAAAAGAATTTTATTTGACAAAAAGTAAATTTTAAAAACCTAATAAACTATGCATATAAAATTAATCCATTTTGCTTATATTGCAAGAGCTTTAACTTATATATCGCCAATTTATAAAACCCCCCAATTAGCTAAATTTTTCATATTAATCCTGATTTAGGCTAATTTAACTCATCAAACCTCCAAAATTCAAGGATTAATTTATTTAAAGCAATCATCTAAATAACATATAAAGTTATAAGAAAGCTAAATAATTTTCAGTATGGCAGATTGTTAGTGTTTGCATTGCATTTATTATTTGATATTATCAGAAGCAATTTTACTTATAAAAAAATATATAAACATACTTAATATTCTGTTCTTCATCAACATATCTTAACTAAGAATACCTATCGTGAAAATCATATTCTAATTTTCCTAATAGCAACAGGATATATTATCTTATAATTTTTTTTTTTCGATAAATCACTATAAAGTATTTCGACTTTCTTATTATATATCATCAACTCTCTATATTGTTATAATTATTACCATTCTAATGAATAAGAAATTTAAAAACAAAAACCCCACTTGCAGGATCATCATTTAATCTCAGTCAATTAGTTAAGTATTTCTCAGGTTTTCCTACCAAAAAGGCAGCATCATCCAACAAAATTCACAAAATACTTTTATCTTATCAAAAACCTATAAAATCAATACCTGTAACACAAATCAAAACCCTAATACCACAAAAGCATCAAGCCCTGCTAAAATTTTCACCTTATCTCTAACATCAGTCTAAATCCTATAAAAATCCTATAATTTTATATTTCTTTTCAAATCTTAATGTTATCTCCTTCTCTCCCAATATTCAAAACAATTAAATCCTACCTAATTACGTTTAACTATTATCTAAAATCCTTTAATCTGAATGGATATAATGGTATTTATCTGGTGTTTGTTTATCCTTGCATCAGCTAGTGTGATTGAACTAAACGACGGGGGAACCTACATTGTAGAATCCTTATCAGATTATGGGTCTCAAGACATGTTCAAATTCTACATAAAAGAAATCACTTTAGATGACTTGACTGTATCTTTGACAACATATTCCGATTATTCCGATCCTGATATGCTTTTAAGAATGGGCTCAGAGCCAACTTCAGATTATTACGACTATTCTAGTTATGCTTGGGGATCAGGAAGTATTGTAATCCCTCCAAATGAAATTAAACCTAATCAATACTGCTACATTATGGTAGTATGCTATAGTTATTGTAGATATGGGATAACTGTTTCTTATGCTTCTGAAATCATATTACAAGAAAGCATACCAATTGATGGAGCGTTAAATATAGGGAAACAAGCAATTTACATATATACTCCAGGACCTAAATCAGATAATACTCTTAAAATCACTGTCTCACAACTTTCTGGTCATGCTGATATGTATGTTTCTATTGGCAAAGATAGTGAACCAACTTCAGATAACTCTGAGCTAATTGATTATAAGTGGGATGGGAGTTTAGAGTTCTCAAGTTCAAACTTTGAATCTTCAGATGTGTTTAAGATTGCTATTATGGCTTATGATCTTATTACTTATACAATACTAGCAAAATCTTCAAATGCTAATGCAACTATGTTACAAGAAAGTGTTCCTATTCAAGGAGAAGTTAGTACAGGAGCCTTTGCTTTTTATTATATAAGTATTTTGAGTCCTAATGATACAGTTTCTATAAGTTTGACTATGTTTTCTGGTGATGGGGATATTTATGTTAGATCTGGGGCAATGCCAAGTTTAACTCAGTATAATTTCTCATCAGTACATATGGGCAATGAAAATTTAGTTATTTCAGGTATTGATAGAAAACGTATTGGTAGCCCAACAGGAAAATATTATATAGGTATCTATGGTTATCAACATGCATCTTTTATACTGATTGTAAAAACATCAAATACTAGTGTTATTGAGTTACAGTCTGGGATTCCTCAAAGTGGATCAGTAAATCAGTCACTATTTGAATATTATTCACTTAATTTCCCATCAGAAGATACTAGTATTATAATATCTTTTAGTGTAGGGTCAGGAAACCCTGATCTTTATGTTAGACTATGCAAGCAAAACTTAACAAAATGTTTTTTCACTCAAAACGACCTTAAAAACCCTGTTGATATTTACTCATCAATACATTTAACAGGAAGTGAAAGTGTTGAAATCCCTCATTTAGCCTCATCATGTCCTAAAAGTGTTCAATGCGCATATCTTGTTGGAGTTTATGGTGTAGCTTCATATTCAACATTTACTATAGTTGCAACAACAAACAAATCAGATGAGATTATTTTAAGAGAAGGAAGACCAACATCTAATCACTTATCAGAAAATGATTATAAATATTATAAATTCACAGTAATCAATAGCACTGTTTATGAAGTGTTATTTATGCTTACCCCAACTTATGGTGATTGTGATATATATACTTGTTTTAATTCCCTTTGTAGTATTGAAAATTATGACCTTTTTGATAAACTGTCTTTTAATGGTGGGGTTGAAGTAGACCAAGTTAGATACATAAGAGGAGTTGATTCAGATTCACTAACTGGAACTTATCATATTATGGTTTTTGCTAATGAAGATACATTTTTTTCTATAGTAGCCAAAGAGAGTGTCCCAGGTAAAAATTCTACAATTCAGATCTACCCTGGTCATCCACAAAAAGATACTATTTTTAATGACCCAGATAGAAACTATAGAATTTACTTTTTCCCAATACATTTTACTGAAGAGACTAAACAAAATATCATCATCACTCTTTCAGCTATAACAGGAAATTTCTCTTTATATGTTGCAAATCAGTTATCAAACCTTGATTGGAAAAAAGAGATTTTTTATTACAATTGGCGAAATGATGTGACTAATTATTCAGATCCTTATTATATTATTAATATTTCTCCTGATGATATTTGGTACAAATTAGATAGTACTTATTTGATTCTTGTTATGGGAGAAAGTTATCTTGCTGATAATACATCAACTTATGTTGTAGGATTTACATGTGGTGATGCTAATATGATACTTAATGAAGATGTGCCAATAACTGGTGTTGTAATGCAAAATGAATATAATTATTATACATTTCCTATACATTATAAACATGAAGATGTGACTATTTCAATTACTGCTTTAACAGGAGATCCGGATATGTATATATCAGTAGATCCATTGAATCCAAATCCAACTTATCTTGAATATGATTTTATATCAACAACATTTGGTAGTGAGTATATAACACTTGTATGGGAACAAGGGCTTAAAGATAAATGTCCTGATATGCCTGATGATTATAACTTTGGTGATAAAACTGAATGTAATGTTTATATTGGAGTACATGGTTTTGAAACTTCTACTTATATTATAAGAGTCCATCCAGGTAAAAACATGCCTATGGTTTTAACATTAGGTCAACCAATCAATTCTAATGTTAATATATCATCTTATAATTTTTATTATACTATGGTTGATACAAAAATCGACGTACATGTGTATTTGTTACCAATGATTGGAGACTCTGATCTTTTTGTTAATGTTATAGATTCTAAAAAGGAAAGTGATTCAACTAAATGGGAAAGACCAACAAGAGAAAAAAGTGATTATGCTTCACAATCATCAGTTATGAGCGAAGAAATCGATATTTCTCCAAAAATACTAGAAAACTATTGCTCTAGTGGAACTTGCATAATTTTATCTTCAGTTTTCTGTTATAGTGAAGTTTGTACTTATAGTATAAGTGTAAGACAGACTGAAATGCAAATGTTAATCGAAAATCAAGCAACTTATGGATCAGTAGATATTGGGTATTTGTATTACTCATATTATTGTGATAAAGAATCTACTAATTTCCTGATAACCGTAACATCATTTGGTGATGGAAATCCAGATATGTATATAAGTAAAGGAAGAGATACAAGGCCAAATATAAATTCTTTTGTATGGTATTCAAATTCATGGGGTGGGGATAGTATTATGATAACATCAGATGATAGTTATTTTGAAGGTAAATCTATGAAAGGCACTTATGTTATTGGAATTACAAGTGAATGGGGTCCTTCATCATTTAGTATTATGGTAAACAATAATCCAAGACCTGTTATATCTTTAATATCAGGTGTACCTCAATATGGTAATGCAACAGGGGCATTTAATTATTACTCATTTTATAATGTTATACCACAAGATATTACAATTTCTATAACACCTACTTCAGGAGCAGGAAAATTTTATGCTAATAGTTATTATGATTGGGGTGGTGATAGATATTCTTCTCTTCCAAATAATGAAAATAATTATTGGAGTTCAACAAAAACAAGAGAAAGATATTCTTTGACTATAAACACTACAGATCCATGGTTTTGTACTTATTGTGAGATAATTATTGGAATCATTGCTGATGAAGGGACTTTTGTATATAGTATTACAGCGACAAATTCTATGAATATTACTATATTACAAAATGGAGTTGTAGCTAAAGGTGAAGCGCCAACTGATAAATGGAGTGTTTATAGTTTTGAAGTATTGAAAAGTGTGGATATTGATATAAGTGTTGCACCTTTTAGTGGACATCCAAATATTTATGTTTCTACAAGTAAAGATTGGACATGGGAAAGTTATGGATGGATGGAATATTATGCTGAAGATGCGATAACTATAAGTATTAATAAGAATGATCCATTATTTAAGGTGGGTACTTATTATATTATTATCCAATCTTATGAATTTACAACATTTTCTATTGTCGCTCATACAAGAGAAGTTCCAGTATCACTTGTTGATGGCTGGCCTGTGTCATATGCTTTAAAAATGGAACGAAATGAATACGTACAAATGCGATTGATTGCCACAAGAGGTCGACAAGTTTTCTGCACACTAAAAGGTCTTGGGGATTTCCGCCCTCGAGTATATGCGAAATTCCAAGAACCATTTACTAAATATGAAAATGCTGGGCCAACAAGTTTTACAAAATCATATAATGAAAGTGACTACCAAGAAGATTATCGCCAATTAACATTTTCCTTAACTCATGATGATGGGAAAACTCAATTAGACTTAGGAATTTATTCATATCAATCTTTGTCAGAAGACTATATTGGGAAATTCCAAATTTCTTGTTCAAGTTCTACTCAGACGACAATACTTCGAGTTGGGGCAATGCATATAGAAATGCTTGATAAAGATGTTATTCAAAGAAGATATGAAATGGTTACTCCTTCTAAAGGAACTTTAGATGCATATGTTATTCCATGTATTGGGGATTTCAAATTGGAAATATCAAGTAACTGGACTTTAGTAATGCAAGAAACTTCTGATGTGGCAGTTTCAAGAATGACTGATGGGATTATATCAGGAACAATAAATAATGCGGATGGTCGTTATTACATCAGTGTTTCTTCAATAGACCCATCTATTCCTGGTGCACAAATCTATGAACTTTTATCTGTATTCACAAAACGTGGAGATCCTATACTAAAAAAACTAAATCCAGGGAAAAATGGTTTATTATTATGGGAGCGTAAAGAAAAAAAAAATATCATAATATCATGGTATCCGTTAGAAAATGATACAACTCCAGTAAAAGATAGTGGGGCTGAATATAAAGTTTATTTTACTAAAACTAAACATACAAGTATGGTCACTGCTTGTGGTATTCATTTCTATCAATCACGTGGAGAGGTTAAATATTTAGGTTCAACTACAGAAACTAATATTGAAGTTAAGCTTCCTGATGAAAAAGGGTTTATTAATATTATTGCTATATTGCCTAAATCAAGTACAAGCCCAATAAAAGAAATTGTTTATGATCCTACTGAAGTGCTTATTAGTGATGGTCCACCTAATGGTGGAGGAGGACTTTTGATCTTTTGGATATTAGCTACTTTATTGTTTATTGCTGTGGTTACAAGTATTTACTTTTATAAGAAGAAAAAGAGAATTGAGAATGTACTTAATTATGAAATGAGTGATGTTAGGAATGTTGCTTCAGTAACACAGTATGTGTCGGAATCTCCAAGAAAAGATCCTTATGCTCCATTATCGAATATTAATTAGGATATTAGGTATTAGTTATGAATTTATGAGAATTTTTCTTATGGTGAGGATGATAGATTTTTTTGAATTTATTATTGTGAAATATAGTTTTTGATAGAGGTTAAGATAAATTTTTTTATGAATTTTATGAAATGTATGGATTTGATTATTAGGGAGATATGATTGTGTGATACAATTAGGGATACTCGTTTTGGGATATATTCTGATTGTTTTTTTCTATTTCATAAATGCTTAGTTCATTTTGTTTTATGTGTGTCGGATTAGTGTTGGTTTCAATTGAATTTAGTTCTTCGTCACGGTTTGATTCGCATATTAGAATTGATTCATAAAAATAGTCTGGTTCTGTTATTGCTCTATATGAATCAACTTTGAATATATATTTGTTTATACATTTTGCAAAAGGTATCGACTCCCCTGTTACAACATTACGGACATCTACAATTTTAGGGCTATCAAAATTAATATTATCATCAAAGAAAATATGTTGTGTTTCATAATCATCCTCATCTATTAACAGTAATTTTCCATATTCTCCTTTTTCACCATTATAATGCCAGTAAAAATAGTCATCATTTATAGCCAAAGATACTCTCTTGCAAAGATTATTTTGAATAGCTGAATAAATATTCCTAAATCCCTCACTAACTGATATCACTTTTTTCTCATTCCCTTCATTATGCAATTCATTTTGAGAAAGTCTTGTCAAGCTTCCAAGTACAAGCAAATTTCTAGAAATATTTCTTGACATATACCCATAATTTTGTTCATCAATTACCATATCTTTATACTTTAATTTCTTAACAGATTCTATCTTCCTCCTTTTATTTTTCCTATTATATTTAGGATGAATCCCTTTACAAAACATATTAAATTCATCAACAACTGTATTCAACTCTTTACCAAAAGTCCTAAAAACAATAGCAAAATCTCTTTTATTATCTTTAAGCTTTTTAATCATTTCAAAAAAGGAAGGTATAAGAAGCATTTTATCAGAATTTATATTTTTTTCCTGATAATTTTTATGTTCTTCATTTTCTAAAAGCAATTCTTCTGATGGATTATGTATAGTTAATATATCAATCATTTGTTCTAGAAGTGCGTGAAATTTATAACCAGGTTGACCAATTTGTGTGAATTCTGAAATATTTTTTAAATATTTTGCTTTTTGCTCGTTGTTGTATAGTTGTCTTTTGGGCTCATCTTGTTCTTCTATTGGAAATTTTCTTTTGTATAAGCTTTTAATATATTGGCTAAGTTAAATTTTACTCGTATGATAATAGATCAGGTGCTGGCTTGAGGAAGGAAATTTGTGGGTGAGTAAGTTCCCAATATGATAGTTCATCTTTGATAATACGATTTCCCCAACTTTGGGAAGCTAATATTTTATTAATCTGTTTATATTTTACAGTTATCTCTAAGCTATAATGATTTGCTAGGTCTTGCATAACACAAGTCATGTTTATGTCCATGTGAATAACAAGTTTTCTAGATTTGGCTTCCATTTATATAATGATGAAATTGTATATCAAAATTATGAATTACAATATTTTTCGTTAGGATTTAAGTTAGTTTTATGTAAAGGGAGAAACAAGTGAGAAAAAATATAATATATAAAAGGATGAGAAAATCATAAATATTTACTTTAAGACTTCAAAGATTTAGTTTATTGGAAAACTTGAAGATTTAAAATTTATTAATAGTTAGGCAAATAAAGCACAATTTTTTTGAGTTAGGAGCATATTAAAAAAACACCCTAACACCCTAACACCCTAACAACACACTTAAAAATTCTAGTACTTTAACTAAACTAATATTTCGAATATGAAATCTTGTATTAATTACAAAATACAAAAATTGGTGATTTAATTAAAATGGCATTTCAATCAGGTATTAATTACAAAATACAAAAATTGGTGATTTAATTAAAATGGCATTTCAATCAGGTGGAATTCATGGTTATAATCAAGTTTCTCATGGTCAGCTGATGGCTGCTTTAAAATTCAAAGACGATGCAGTGGAGTGTTTAAAAAGTATAAATTTACCTGAAGATGAGTTATTAAATGTAGCAGATTATGGATGTTCCGAAGGATATAATTCTCTAGTAACTTTTTCAGAGATTTTCACTGAGTTTAGAAAACATAAGAACAATCCAATTACAATAACTCATACAGACTTACCTCAAAACAACTGGACAGAAGTGAATAGACTAATTGTTGAGTCAGAAAAAAGCTACTTAAATTTGGGAAATATCTTTTACTCTACAATTGGTAGGTCTTTTTTCAATCAAATTCTCCCTAAAGATAGTGTTCATTTTGCTTACAGTAGCTTTGCTATGCATTATTTATCTGTAAAGCCACCAAGAGATGAAGGTGAATATGGTTGGGCTTTCCATAATGCAAAATCTCAAGGTTATAAGGATATGAAACATCTTCTTAATATCCGTTTAGATGAACTTATTGCAGGAGGGTATTTGGTCATGGTTATTTTTGGCAGGGAAAACGAAAATGAAGATCCAAGTTTTTCTAGATTCAGTTTTCATACAATTAAAGAACTTTTAGATAGAGGAGAAATACTACCTGAAGAATTTAAATATTATGTATGGCATTCTTATCCTTATCATGCTAGTGAAATAAAAGAAATCTTGCAAGAATTTGAAAGTAGAGTTGATGTTGTCAAATGTGAATATGGGAAATCTTTATTCCCTTATTATGCAGAATATATTGAAACTGGAGATTTTGATGTATACGAGAAGAATATTGTTGATATGATGAGGGTTATGATGAAAAATGCTTTGTTTACATCCCTAAAAAGGAGCGAAGAAGAGAAAATTCAGCTTCTTGATAAAGCAATCGATGAGGTTAAGTTGTCATTAAGAAACAATCAGCAACCACTTTATCAAGATTACTTGACAGTAATCATAAGAAAAAAACCTTTAATAGTTTAGCCACAATTCAACTTAAATCTTTATATAAAAAAACATGCAAAACAGTCTTTCAAGGTCAAGTCCCCAAGCAAACAATATTTCAGGGTTAAACAACAGCACATCTTTCAAAAGACTAGGCAACAGTATAATATCCCAAGGTTCTCTAAACTCCTTAACCGTAAGACAAGTTAAAGATATGAATTCTCAAGCTATCCCTTCACCTGTCCCTCAGCTTAGAACTCCCCAAGCAAAAAAAGTATCAAGAAGTTTTGTTTCTGACTCATCATCTTTACAATATTTAAAAAGAGAAATCGTAGCTAAATACCCTCCAGCTGATTATAAATACTCAGTATTTGCTATATATGATAATGGGAATAGTTATGATAATAGAAAAAGATCATATGGTATGCCAAGAGGTATAGGTATACTTTTAAATGAACATATGTGTTTAACTGCATCATCAGTACTTCCAGATGAATCTACAGCTATAAATAGTTTTATGCAATTTAAAGAAGGAAGTATATTTAGATTTGATCCTTATAGAGCATTTGTTACTGTTTATGAAAACTTTGCTTTATGTGCTTTTAGAGTTGAAGAAAGTACGGTTCTTGAAAAATTTAAACCTATGGATGTTAAAAGACAGTTTGAATTGTCGGAAAATGACCAAGTGTTTTATTTCCCGTTTGATACTACGAGGACGAAAACTGTTTTGATTATTAGTGATGAGTTTTTTACTTTTACGACTGGGTTGAAAGAGTTTATTATACCTGGAAATCCGATTTTTACTATTGATTGGGTGTTACAGGGGATTTATGTTGGCTCTGATGGGCATATAAATAAAGCGATTAAACTTAACCAGGTTTTTGATTACCTTGAAAACTCGGTTCCGCTTATGCACAACCCAATAATAGAAAAATTCTTAAACCAAGACAAAGAAGGATATATCGAGAAATTCCACGATAGACATCTTTTTTATTTTGAATGGGGTTCCTGTAATATATGGCGTTACGACTTAGATCAGAAAACCTGGAGCACTGTCAAAGTTCACAACATCTCCGAGTTTTCTGAAGACCATCCTCTTTGGTCATTCCCTGAAAACTGTCGTTTAGTATACCTTCCAAGTTCAAGCATTGTATGTATAGGTGGTGCAAGTAAAAGCACAAGCATAGAATCTCGTGATGTCTTTGAATTTGCCCCTCAAGAGTATCACACATTAAAAAAACTCCCAGATTTAATTGTCCCAAGAAGTGGAGCAGTATGTCTTCATATAGAAAACTACATTTATGCCCTAGGAGGAAGTCCACATGCTAAAACATGTGAAAAATACTCGATTATCAGTAGAAAATGGTTTCCTTTATCATCAATGTTTTATCCAAGATTCAACTCTTCTGGTACTAGCGCTTTAGGCAATGAGTATATTTTTGTATTTGGAGGGGAACCTTTAATCCCTACAGGGACTTCTATAGAAAAATATAGTATAAATTTCAACAGATGGGAATTACTCAGTATAAATCTCCCTTTACCACTTAGTAAAATCGCTGTTTTCCCTATAACAAATCGCCGTATTGCCCTTCTTGGTGGCAGTGAAACAAATAATGTTTTTATCTTAAATATCAATGACACTTTATCTTTTGATGGACTCAACTATACAACTCAAGACCAAAAAGAAACTTATACATTAAAAGACTGCCCAAGACCATTAGAAAATGTTACAGAAACTGTATTCCCTGTAGCTTTAAGCAGAACACATAATATTTTATATATAATGAATTCATACAAGTCAACTCCAGATTCTTTAAGTTTTAGTGTCGAAGAATATAATGTTGAATATTTCGAAATATCTACAATGGTTGATTATAGTAACAAACCATTAAATGTAATAGCAAAAGTTCGTACACCTTATGATTTAGGAAGGACATGGAAAAATGATATGAAGTTAAGAATGCTTAAATAAGTCTTTGTAAACTATTTCAAAACAAAAAAAGCTTGAATTAGTACTTATTTATATAAAAACTTTAAGTATTGAAAATTCTTAAACTATGTATTTTTTATGTTTCTTTTAATCTAATAAATAATGCAAAAAATCTAATGAGAGAAGGGTGATAATGACGTTTGGCCCAACTCTTGCAACGAATACCGAGAAACCAGCGTAAAATCCTAGGATTCCTTCACGTTTTAAGCTTTTAACACAGCAATCAGCAAAGTTCTTGTAAGGATAAACACCATTAGCATCTGGGACCATTCTCTGACATTTAACTTTTGCGTTATCAAATGGTAAGGATATAATACAAGCACAAACTGCAGCAAAAAGACTGCTATAGATCCTATTCATTGAGTTGTAACCTAATTTCCTATCCATATACTCTTTACATTGATCATAAGGAGCAAGCATACCGAAATTTAAGGCACAAGCTCGAAGTATAGTAGGAGTACATGCTCTCCATAAAGCAAAAATCCCTTCTTCTTTAGGAATACGATATAAAGCATCGAAAATCCCTTTATAGTTCCTTCTTCGTTCTGGGGGAAGTTGATGATCTGTTTGTACTCTTATCAAAGCTATGTCACAAGGGTTACCTACTATCGCTCCAACACCTCCAGCTATTGTGGAATACATAAACTTTCGCCAAAAAGAAATATAATCATTTCCTGTCCGTTGCTTTTCCCGGTCAACAAGCGTTTTGTATAGGCCCAAACGAGTGGTTGCATAAACTGACTGGCGGGCTATAGCGCTTGAAAGTCCAGAATAGAACTCAGAGATTCCTTTAGTCTGTAGTGTTTGCCTGGCGAACATAATAGGATTAAGACGAACTCCACGATTACCTTCAGCTAAACATTGAATGTGGACTTTTATGTAATCTACAGGCAATGTAGCAGTTGTGGCAATAATCCCTGCTGTACCACCAATGGCGAAGTTTTTGAATTCCTCGACGTACTTTGTCAAGTGAATATCTGGATGGTTGAGCATTTTATTATATTTGATATAAGCCAAGGGTAATATCGAAATAGTTAGAATATTGAAATTATTTACCATTGGTTTAACTTAAAAAAGGCTGTAGAGAAAGAAAATGTCTGAAATATGTAAGAAAATACATATAGAGGATGAGATTGGAGGGATTAAAGCCTTTTTAGCATTCTGCTTGGCTTAGTTTTAATAGTAAGTAGTTGTATGGATGTCAGCTATGAGATGAATGGATTATATGGTTATGTAAGATTTGAATGTTCCTTTAGTTATGATTATAATAGTCATTGCTTTTGGAAAGATCATAGGATTGAGCTTTTTAATCCTCTTGGATGGTTGTTTTATTTACCTTATTGATTTGTATTTTATTATGATTGTCATTGATTAGTTTAGTTAAGGAATGGCTCCACTGATAACTTTTATGTGAAATTCTGACTTTTTGGAGGTAAAAACCTTGGCGATTTGATGTAGGGAGATGAAATACGTGGCTAACCCTCACTACTAAGAGAAAAACATAAAAATGTCCGGCTCTTAGACACAAACATATACCATATTCTCTCTTGATGAGTAACTATTCTTATAGGTAGAAAACACTTTTTATAGGGTAAATAAAAGCTGCTGGGTTGTTTGGCATAAAAGTGAAAATATCGTGAGTAGGTGTATAAAACTAAAGGAAATAAACAAATTTCAAGACACAATATTTAAAAAAAAAATTATAGGCTAGACTATGATATGGCAAAACTTAGTTAGACTATTGCTTAGGTAGGGAATTTATGTGATAAATCTGTGTATGATACTAATATTATAAGCTAAAAATAAGCGAAACTTCTTTTCTAAATATATGTTATACCTGTTGCATGAAATCAGTATTAGTTCCTAAGTTTGTTGTTAGGATTTATAAAAACAATCATAAAATTGTATATAACTAAACTTGAGGGATTATAAATCTTAGAAAATCATGCTTTTATCACGAATTGCATAAAACAGGAAGGAGTTACCTGAGATGAAATTCATAAAATCTCAATATAAAGCTCTTTTGAAGATATCTTGTATTATATAATAAGCTTTAATGTGATTATGATTAAGAATGCTCAAGCTAATGCTATTCATGAAGGTTGATTGACAATTTTATGATATAGTCTGACTGTTTATAATTTTAAACTTCAATTTGATAATTAGATAAATTAGCTCATTATTTTTAAAGATTTTAGTTGTTTGGGTTGTCTGAAACTATGGATAGAAGATGAGGGGGTTATGAGAAATATACTTAAAGAAAGGCTTTAGGTATGAAAAATGGCTGAAATAAGTTTTCGGAAGGTTTTAATCTGGTTTTAGTAAAAATTGTGAAAATATTCACATATATTTTGAGAAAATTAAATAATTTTTTTTGTGAGAAGTGATTTATAAATGGAACATATGATTTAAAGGAGAACAATAAACAACTTTTATGTGGAAGAGGTCTTTTTATTAGTATTTAGCTTATTTTGGTTTGGGTAAAACATGTTTGAATGCTTATGAAAGTATTATTAAGTTTATTTTGTTTGTAAATATATCATTTTCTTTTAAATTTTTAGTTTTAGTATGCAATTTATTGCTAGAGTTTGAAGATGATTATTTTGATTATAAATTTTAATTGCGGATTTTGTTAAAGCTTTATTCTGGCAGATAGTTATAACATGTAATTTGAATTTAAAAATTAGTCAAACTCCATTCATACAGATAATAAACTATTTTATTTTCTTAAAAAACACAATTCGAAATATTTCCTTTAAAGTTTCCATTTAATCACACAAATACACATTCACTCATATATTTTCTTCATTACATTCTTCATCTTTTATTATTTTAAATTCAAGTTATTACTCTTTCACCCTACAACTAAAAAATAAAATAATATACTTTCATAAATCATCCACTGTTAAAAACTGTAAAATTTATCACAATTTATTCTATTCAAGCAAAGATCCAATACCAGTTTCCAAATTCTCCAACTTATCATTATAAGTTTTGGAAAGAGTAATTATATGATTTATCCTCCGATCAATATTATCTTCTGCACTATTCAAATTATACAATATTTTTTTCTGAAGCTTTATACGCTGATATTCTTTAAGACTTCTTTGCACCTTACTCAAATAATGTGCTCTAATCTTATCATCATCTTCATAATCCCTAATAATTTTTTTATACTTAAAAGCAGAAAAAAGTAGTTTCCCAGCAGCTTCTCTAAGTTCTTCCCTAAAATTTAATCTTCTATACAAAGATAAAGCTTTAATTTCATCACTAGACAATTTCAGCATATTTGTCACTGTTAAAACCATAATCGATACAACTAAAACTCCCCAAATACATATAAAAAGTCCAACAATTCTTCCAGGAAGTGTTGAAGGGAAATAATCTCCATATCCTACAGTAGTCATAGTTAATAATACACACCACATTGTATTTCCATAAAAACTAAAATCAAGTTCTGAATAAACATTAAGTGGCCTTTCAAAAATTCTAAGGCAAAATCCACCTATAAGAATTCCTACAACCATTAATGCTATGACTACTTTTAATGGATCATCGTTCATTAAACATTTTACTGCCCAGGATGTCCCAGCAAAATTCCCGTTCATTTTACATACACGGAAAGAACGTTCGGTTCGATATTTACTAAAAACCGAATATAAATTTATTATATGATAGATTCTGAAGATTGTGCAGATAGTTAAAAGATCGTTGTATGAGTATTTTATATAAACGTTAAACACTGTGTTGAAAGATAGCAAATGCATATTTTATATGAGATTTTATAAATGTTAATGGCCAGATTGGATGAAGAAAGTTTAAAATCAGTTCAAAAATTAAAGTTTTTAGTTTACCTGATGATTGTAAATTATCATAACTGCTGTAAAGTCCTCTTCCTTTTTCCCATTCAAGTATACAATGTGTTCTCCATGTGATACTCAGCATAAGTATTGCTGTACTAGAACTACCAACTATTAATACTAATTGAATAATCCAACCAGTTTCCATAGATGGAGTATATTCAATATCTGAAGATATAGCAGCACAAGAAAATCCTATTAAGGCAAGGATTGTATTAGAAAACTCTGCAACTTTTAGTATTTCAAAAGCACGAGATGTTGCTCTTAGGTTTTCTTCAGGGATTTTGAATGGTGAAGTATATTGCATTATGTTTAAAACTGAAGATTTGACGGCATCTTCAACTTTTTTAGCTTCTCCATCACTTTCTTTATACTTTTTTTCCTTTTGACTTTCCAACATTTATTTTTAATAAACTAAATATTTTTATCATGTTTATGTTATAAAAAACATTTTACAAATCAATAAGTTTTGAAAAGTACTGATTATTATCTTATAGATATCCTGAATAATTTTATAAATTCCATAAATTTTCACTAATATTATTTTCAAAATGGGCTGTGTAAAATATTTTCAAAAATAAAAACAATTAGATGTTTTCAATAACTTTAAACTTTACCGATTTCATATACTGTTTATTTTTGATATTATAAGCTATTATATTTAGTTTATTTATAATTAATACATTTTAAGTGTACTTGAAACTTTAAATTTTGTTATTCGTAGAGTATCTTCTATATAACTAAGATCTTCAGCAATATTTTCTTCTACTTCCTTACAACATATTTCTTGTCCTTCTTGATGTTTTTTATGTTTTTTTTTTGAGTAATTTTTCCCTGCTAGGTCAGAAAATGATTTTTCTTTTTTAATTTCAACTTTATCCAGTAGTTCAGCAACCTGAGTAAAACATTCTAAAACTTTACTCTCTTTTTTCTTTGCTAAAGCCCATATTTCATCACTAATAATAGGATATTTAATCATAATATCATTCAAAGTTCCTGAAGACATTAACAGCATTTCACATTTATTCTCTGCCACCACAGTAAATTTCCGTGGCTGGTTCATCAGAATTTCAATCTCCCCAAAATACGATCCAGATTTCATATTTTTAAACTCAAGATTTGTATTACCCATTACATAGCTCACACTACCAGATATTAAAAAATAAACATCTTCAGCATAATCATTTTTATTATATATAGCACAAAGGGAATTAATTGTTACATGATTAAGCATTGGTAATACATCACTAAGAAATATCACATCTTTGTTTTTAAAAAATCTTATCTTTTTAACAGCTTGATTATACATAAACTCTATAATTTCCAATTGTATCTTTTTCGGCATTTCTTTGAAAATAGTTTTTTTGTCATAGTCACATATTTTTTCATCACCTTTGAATCGATCATTAACTTTTTGTTTGATATATTTTAAAGAGTTCCTAGGTATATCATAGAATTTACCTAATTTGTCTAAGCTAGATATTTTTTCACTTATTATAAACCTACGTGAGTCCATTGATCTAAAAACTGAGCTTATTGTTGAAACTATTGCACTATAAAAACCTATACCAAGACTCATCCATGCAATACATAATATCATTTCTGAAGAAGTATATGGGACAATATCCCCAAAACCAACGGTAGTTAATATGGTTATTGAGAAATATAAAGATTTTAAATATTTTATTTCTTTAGGTAAGTCTTCAAGATCATAACGAACAATCCAAGTACTTGGACTAAACCCATCAACTTTAGCTGTAAAATAAAACATACAAGCGATAAAATGTGACATCACTAATATAGAAAAAATCAAGGTCATTAATCTTATAATCCCTCTATATAATTTCATAATTCTTATAATATTTGCAATCTCTTCTGAATGTTTTAAGTATTTTATAAGTTTTAATATTTTACTTCCTCTAAGAACTCTTGTAATACTTGTAATTCTTATAATTCTTACAAGTGAATTAGATTTAATTATTGTCCCTTGTTCAATTAAATAAAATGGTGTGATAGAAACTATATCAACCAGCATAAACCCTTTCAAGTAATTTATGCATATTTTTTTCCTAACAGCAACAATTCTTCCATGTAGATCGTAATAAGCAGTATTTAAAGTGATGATGATATCTAAAAAGAATAAAAAATCCATAAAAGTTTCTGCGATGAACCATCGATTAAACATAAAAACTTCTTCAAATGCCATCACCCATGGCATGATAATAAATACATATAAAAGCATGAAAAGGACGATTATATTCCATACTTGACAAAACTTTGACTCTGGGCTTATTATTGATCCATAATTTATAATGTTTTCTGTTTTAGCTGTAAGAAGTCGTTCTTTTTGCCTAAACCTCACTATTATATCTTTACGATACCTGCCAAAAGAATCAAAAAGATGAGAGTTAGTTCCATTAGTCCGCAGATCTTTTAATATTTTTAACCACATAAGTAATCCTCTGATTTTGATTAGTGCCTGTTTAAATTTTTCATGGACTTTTTTGTTTATCACGGGAAGCTTGAGTAATTCATTGATTTTAGTGTTTTTAACTATTTGGCTGTTGTTTCTAAGATAAGGATTTTCATCTAAGATATGCTTTTCAGATAGAAAATTCATTAATTTAATATACTATTAGGCTGTGAATTTAAGAAGTTTATATTTAATTTGTAATCTTTTTTTTTGGTTTTTTTGTGATTATCCTAGATTATTAATTTATCTTAGGTATTTTTTACTTTTAATAACTAGTGGATTTAATATAAAAAAATCGATTGAAAATTATTGGAGTTGCCTTTAGTCAGACTAATTTTATATAAGATTTCCAACAGTTAGTGAATATTATTAATTCTTTATAAGCATGCTCTAAGATGCATTTTTTTAAATTTCTCCTTGTTCTATCAGGTATAGTAATCAGAATTTTTTTTTTTTCTCAGTTACTTCTATATATCAGAATACCCAGGTATCATCAACTTTATCAACTCAAGTTCATTACTTGTTCAATCAATTCTTTTAGAATAAAATCTTATTAACTATTATATAATGAAATATACTTATAGTGTTAATAGTTATATGATGAATAGTATTCATTTTTTTTAATTATATTTATTGATTTCAAAAAAGCAAAATTTAATACACTTAATATCAGATTTAATAAATTTATTATGCTAATAACTACTTGCAATTTGTAAAAGCCTTGTAGCCTTACGCTTACGTTCAAGGGTATTCTTTTCAAACTCTTCAAATTTATCTTTTTTTTCAATTAGTATTGGATTTGTTTTTTGGCAAATATTATTTTCAATCTTTATCAAATCTGAACTTGTTTTAAATTTGGTATAAAAATACCCTTTCATTTTCCGTCGTGTTTCTTTAGGTGTATTAGCTTTCCTCCTTTTATTTAGAATCTCGCTTTCAATCGTTTTTTTAGTATTCAAATACTCAACAGTTTTTACTTCAGAAATTGTATAATCTCGAGATTTTTTCAAGTCTTCCAAACTCTCACACTTATATTTTCTATAACTTGAACTTCTAGATATCTTCGATACTGGACTAAACCTTTTCTTACTTTTTAAATCAGAGACACTTAAAAACTCTAAAGGATGAGGAATTTTAGACTTATCATAAATCCTACAACATTTTGGGCTTTTAGATTGAGTTTTGGTATAAGGGATTTTTATTGATGATTTCTCATAAGGTCTTGGGAACTGACAGTATCCATCGAATTTTTTCGGTTGTATGGCAAAATTTTTATCAACAGGGAATACTCGAGGATTTATCTTATGAAAATACCCAGCTTCATAAGAACATAATATTTTCTTTTCTCGACCAAATCGATTACAAGGATATTGTATTCCTTCACTAGAATCTAAAGTATAATATTTTCCGCTTTGATAATCTTGCCAAATTTCCATATATATTAGAAATTGGCATTTATAAAAAAAATATTAGAAAAATTGGTATAGTTTTAATATGAACCAAACCTAAAGTGCCAATTGAAAAATTGTGAAAATAATGCTGAGTATATATGCATATGTACTTTCCCTGCACCAATTTTATGTCTCAATCATATGCACAGGGATCCGGGTCATAATTCATTAGCAATTTATAAATCTGTGTCTGATCTTGATCGTGATATTATTATAAGAATGAGTATTCGAAGCAATGAAAGAATATAAAGTACTTAAATATAAAGCTATGAGTTTAACCCAATATTTAGAGGAACACAATTTTTCTAATTCAATGCTTTTCTTTAAAAGTGGAACTAAAAGAATGGTAAATATAAATGTAAAAAGCATGGAAACATCAAGTTTTATGGTAATACTCCTGATAATATGAGCATTTATAGTGCTTTGGTGTCCACTTCCATATGGGAATGCGTTTTATGCTTATGGGAACAATGGAAGTATTAACAATTTGGTGTATTATGTGAACCCAACTTTGAAAACTGTGAATAAAAGGGCTAATGTTCTGTATGGTAAGCAGTTTGTAGGGGTTTGCGCATTGTTTAAAGAAGTTTATTTGTTTGGAGGGTATAATACATCGAATAAAATTACAAATGCTAGTGAAAAGTATTCTTTAACTAATAATACATGAGTACAAATACAAAGCTGCCCTTCATCGATGAGTTATGGAACTAGTTTTGTGTTTAGAGATGAGATTTATTTGACTGGAAACAGCATAACTTATATTTGTAAGTATTCAGCTGATAACAACTTTTATAGTACACAATATAAAAGTTTACAGTCTGGTGGGTATAAAGTTTTTGTCAAGGTGGAGGAATATTATATATTTTTGAGAATTCAAGGCTTCTTGAGTGCTTTACAGAATGGGTTTATTGACAACATCAACACCTCTAAGTGTAAGTTATTACTTGTTGAGTTTCACAGTTAGAGATAGAGATTGGATATACTTTTTACTTAGCGACAATTACATTTACACTTTAACCTGATTGATAAGAAAATAGAAAAAGTTGACCAGATAACTTATTAGTTAATAGTTTTAGAAGTTATAACAAGAATTTTTTACTTTAAAAATTTCCTAATTTAAAAATCCACACACTACAATAAAACATCCTGTTAAAACTAAAAAATCATCCTATAAACATCCATAAAAACTCTACTTTTTAATATAAAAACAACTATTTCTCCAGCCCTGAAATTCAAAAAATACAAAAAAACTGCATCTATCAAATCATCAATCATCTCATTAATCCTAAAATCACATTTTTTTACATAAACCCTAATAATATCCCTTACAATCACACTTCCACCACTAATTCTACATCCCTCTAAAACTTTTCATATATAACTTCCTAATAACTCTCATAAAAAATCAAAATTAGCATAACACTAATAAATATGAGTGATAGCTCGGTCAAAGTAGCGGTCAGAGTGCGTCCATTCAACAACCGTGAAAAAGCTGAAGGCGCAGTGTTATGCATAGAAATGCAAGGTAAAATGACAAAAGTTTTCAGCCCTGAATTTACCAAAGAGTTCTTTTTTGATTATAGCTATTGGTCCCATAACAATTTTGTTGAAGATCCTGACTCAGGACAGATGGTTAAAGATGGTCCATCATCAAACTATGCTGATCAACGAACTGTATACAATGATTTAGGTGTTGGGGTCTTAAACAATGCTTTTGAAGGCTATCATTGTTGTCTTTTCGCATATGGACAAACAGGTTCAGGAAAATCTTACTCTATGGTAGGATATGGGAAAAATAAAGGGATTATTCCAATAGTCTGTGAAGAAATTTATAAAAAAATCAAAGGTGTAGAAAGTAATACTTTACATTGTGAAGTACAGGCTAGTATGTTAGAAATCTATAATGAACAGGTACAGGATTTAGTAAAGCCTCCTACTGAAAGAGTGAAAGGTGGTTTGAAAATAAGAGAAGACCCTAAAGCTGGAGTTTATGTTGAAGGGCTTTCGAAAACCCCTTGTAATTCTTATGAGGAAATATCTGCTGTACTTGATAAAGGAAATAATAATAGGACTGTTGCTGCAACACAAATGAATGCGACAAGCTCTAGGGCTCATACTGTATTGACTATATCATTCACGCAAATACAATATGATGATACAGGTAAACCACTTAACAGAAAACAAAGTAATATCAATTTGGTCGACTTAGCAGGTTCTGAAAGAGCTTCTAAAACTGGAGCGACTGGGGATACTTTGAAAGAAGGGTCAAATATTAATAAATCCTTATCAACATTAGGAAGAGTTATAACGACCTTAGCTAAAAGAGCATCAGGGGGTAAAGAAGTAGTTCCTTATCGTGAGAGTAGTCTTACCAGAATCCTTCAAAATGCTTTAGGAGGGAATAGTAAAACAACTATGATAGCAGCTATAAGCCCAGCAACTTATAATGTAGAAGAAACAATAAGTACTTTACGTTATGCAGATCAAGTGAAATCTATAAAAAATCAAGCAATAGTCAATGAAACACCTCAAGAAAAGCTTATCCGTGAACTTAAAGAAGAAAATGAACGTTTAAAAGCTATGGTTGAAGGTAAAGGTTTCCCTGGAGCTGTGGGTAATAATAATAGTGGTGGGATAAGTGAAGATTTAAGACTACAATACGAGCAACAAATAGAAGAACTTAGAAGGGCAAAAGAAGAAGCTGAAAGGACTTTTCAACAAAGAGCAAGTGAAGGACCTAAAGTTCCTTTAGCTCAACATGAAGCTCCTAAAGCAAAACCAACATCTCCTTTTATATCAAATTTAAATGAAGATCCATTGTTATCTGGGTATATATCCCATCAGTTTAAACCTGGGAAAAATCGTATTGGTAAGAAAAACCCTAATAATCCACCTGATATACCTATAGAAGGATTAGGTATTGGTATTGATCATTGTGTTGTTGAATGGGAAAATGATACTTTTACTATTATTCCATCACCGGATCCAAATTTGAAAACTATGATTAATGGGAAGTTATTAACCCAGCCAACAGTCATAGAAAATCAAAATAGGATACGATTTGGTAACCATAATTTCTTCCTTTTTGTTGACCCAGATGAACTTTCTAATAGTAATTTTGATTGGGAATATGCTATGAAAGAAGCTAATGAAGATCAAGTTAATGGGCTTATTGGCAAACAAGACGAAGAACTTAAAGCCAAAGAAGCGGAACTTAAGAAAAAACTCGAAGCTGAGTTTGAAGTGACAAGGAAAAAAATGCAAGAAGAGAAAAATCAACTTGAAGCACTTATGAAAAATAAAAACAAAAACGATATCGCTGCACAAAAAGCTTTAGCAGAAAGAGAACAGGAGTTAATTGCTAAACAAAAAGCAATGGAAGATGAAATGCATAAAAAAGAAATAATGCTAAAACAACATGAAGAAAACAGACTAGCTTTAGAAAGATTAAAAAAATTATTATCTCATGCAATACAGCAAATAAATGAAGCTAATGAGCGTGCTGTAGCTTTAGGAAAAAATGTGATATTTCAACCTGAGTTATATAGAGAAGGTGGTGGTATAGGTAAAGGGCTTCAAAATACTAATGTTAGGGTTAAAGTTATATACCCTGAAATATCTGATGATTTTCAAATACATTGGAGTTTAGATAAACTTGAAGGACGTATTGTTGATATGCAAGAGATTTTTAATCAGATAGAATTTGGTGGAGACCCTGATGATTTAGATATAGAAAATGACCCTTTTACTGATAATGTTGAAAGTTTGACACAGACTTATCATTTAATAGGACAAGCTTATTGTTATATGGATACTATTTATTATTTAACTCCATTAGAAGAAGATCCTATGGCGATTATTGATGATCATGGTAGTAATAAAGGAGCATTAAAAGTGGCCGTTGATTATTCTATTGATGGAATTGATTCAGAACAGTTTGAAAGTTTAAAGGATTTAATAGGGAAAGATCTAGTTTTGACTGTTAAAATACCAGAAGCAGTTGGAATACCTGATAACTTTTCATCAAAAACTTTTTGCTCGTATATGCTAGCTGCGCTTAATAACGAAGAATTCAAAACTGATGTTATTGATGAAACTACTACAAATCCAAAATTCAATTACATAAAGTCACATAAAATATTAATAGATGCAGGGATTGCTGATGATTTTCTTAACAGAGCGCTAATAATCTCAGTCTATGGGGATATGAGTGCTTCAAAAAAGGAAAGAGAAATGAATAAACTTAAAGAAACTAATAAATCAGCTATAAACAAAACAACAACTATTAAAACAATTTCTAAAAATCGTGAACCAGAGGCAAATATGTCTAGTATTATTTTCAGCGAAAACATACCTGGACCTTCAATATTGATGGGGAACTCAGGTGAAGATGTGAGTCAGCTTAAAACAGAACTTGAGATTAAAGAACAACAACTACAGAAAATAAAAGCTGAGCAAATGAGAAAAGAAATGGAGTATAACAAGAGAATTCAAGAGCTTGAAGAAAGAGAAAAGAAAGTTGGTATTGAACCAAAAGCTAGAGGAAGTTCTTGCTGCACTACTTTTTAAAGTAATTAGATTCATATTAGAGATAATTTTTTAAACCGCTTAATAACAGATAACAAATGTAAAAACTGATATACTAACAAAGGAAAGCAATAAAAATTTATCGAAATATGAGTAATAAAGAACTGAAATCTTCATTCAAAGGGGAAAAAACTTTCAGATGGGAAAGCTCGATACCTAATTGGCTTAAAAACCATTCAAGGCCTGTGAAGTCAGCTATGGATTCAAATCTACGTCTATCAACTTCGAAAGACTTTAAAAACTCAGACACTTACACTCAAGACATAATAACGAAAATGCCTACAATGCAGTGTTTTCCAACAGAACTCAAACCAAGTGCTCCATGTTATTCAATCAAATACTTAGGTGTGACAAAAGGTCAAATTGGCATCCTTTCGAAAAGAGCTCCAATACCTTTTATGTCTCCGTTAGAAACTTGTAAAGATGTCCCAATGACTTTAATCAACTCTTCAGTAGTCGAAAAAAAGTCCACAAGTCGAATTTTAAACAAAATACTTGCACAACCTATGCAGCCTGTTTTTAGAGCTGATCCACCTGAAGAACCTATTGAAAAAGTATTAGATGAAGATTTTCCAAACCCAGAAGCTTATGATGAGTTTGTTATACATACATATGCTAGACCTAAAGCTTTAGTTACTGTGCATAGGGAAGATTTTTTTGATGAGTCTGAGAATATTCATAAGCCTGTGCAAATCCCTTATCATCGTGTTGGAATTTCAGGTTGGAAGCTTTCTAGGCCGAAATCGTCAAATCCCAGAACTTCAAGTTCAGAGAAAAGGTATTTAAGGAAGCCTGAGTTTAAACATATGAAAAAACCGAAAAAACACGACCTGCCTGAGTATTATAATGAGCCGTATTTGAAGTTTATAGCTGAGAAAAGGAAAAATGCTGTAATATAACATAATAAGAGAATAAATCGCGGGTGTGGTAAATATAAAGTTTTTAAAGTTGCTATGAAATTATACTTTTATTATCATTTTATATATTCAATCCTTATATTTAAGGTTTTTAATATCAACTATCCAGTATTTTAAACTATTCATATACCTTATTATATAACACATAAACTCTTATATACTCTAATTAATCTTATTATATAACCTCAACAATTCTAGTCATATAACCCACCTTAATTTAAAAAAAAAAAATATCACATTTTATCCATAATCAAATCTTAACCTGATAATCCAACAATTCCCTATTTCTAATCTTTAAATTTTTCAATCATAATCCAATACATTTCCAAAAAAATAATCAAAAAGCCTATATATAAAATGTTCAAATATGGCATCCTAAGGCGAATTTCTAGTGGTTTTCTCTCAGAAGACCAGGTACACCTCAAGGAACTCATAAATAAATTTGCCCAACAGCACATAGCTCCAATGGCTTCTGAAATTGATAAAAATGACCTCTGTGACTATAAATCCTTATGGCCTAAACTTGGAGACTTAGGGTTTTTAGGAATAACAGTCCCATCAGAATATGGAGGAAGTTCATTAGGCTACTTAGATCATATCCTTTGTACAGAAGAAATTAGTCGAGCCTCAGGATCAATAGGCCTTTCTTATATCGCTCATAGTAATTTATGCATAAATCAAATAGTCCTTCATGCTAATCATGCCCAAAAAAGCAAATATCTTCCAAGTTTATGTACTGGGGAAAAAATTGGCGCATTAGCTATGAGTGAACACAATTCAGGAAGTGATGTTACTAGTATGAGTACTAAAGCTGTCAAAGTTGATGGAGGGTATCTACTTACTGGGACTAAAATGTGGATAACCAACGGACCTTATGCTGACATTTTTGTGGTGTATGCAAAAACTGACCCTAAGCATGGGAAAAAAGGAATCACAGCGTTTATTATTGAGAAAAACTTCCCTGGAGTTAAGGTTGGCAAAAAGATAGATAAAATTGGCATGAGAGGTAGTGGGACTTCTGAGATTATATTTGAAAAAGTTTTTGTACCTGAAGAAAATATTATGGGCGAAATCAACCAAGGCGTGTATATTTTGATGAAAGGTTTGAATTTTGAAAGGTTGATTCTTGCAGCAGGGCCAGTAGGTTTGATGCAGTATGCACTTGATATCGCAGTACCTTACGTAACAGAACGGAAGCAATTTGGAACTCGTATTTGTGATTTCCAATTAATCCAAGGAAAACTAGCTGATATGTATACTAGACTTAGTGCTTCAAGAAACTATTTATATATGATGGGTAGTCTTGCTGATCAAGGTAAGATAACAAATCGTGATTGTGCATCTGTAGTTATGTTTGCTTCCGAAGCTGCAACTCATGTAGGTTTAGATGCTATTCAATGTTTAGGAGGAAATGGATATACAAACGATTATCCAGTTGGGAGGATTCTTAGAGATGCAAAACTTTATGAAATTGGTGGTGGGACTACAGAGATCAGAAAAACTATAATAGCTAAAGATCTGATTAAAGGCCATACTCACTAAAAAAAGATTTAGTTATAACATTAACTAGGCTTGAAATTAGCCATTTCTAATATGCTTGGTTTACATCCTGGTTTAATAAAAGATGATAAACTGTCTTCTAATTCTCTAGCCCATGAAGCGGTGTTATATTCATCATTTACTATAAAATAAGCTGTTATGTCACTTAACCCTGATACTTTACAAACATGTAAATCCCCATTATATCTTTCAACTAATCCTTTTAATCTTCTTTCTACTGCTGTTAATGCTTCTTCAATACAATCTTCTTTTACAGTAACTTTGAAAAACCTATGCCTTTTTGATAAGTATTTTGTTTGAAAACTTCTTATGTTAGTATCACGTTTTGAAGTTAGTGGGGTTAGAATAGGTGTTGAATCTTGTGAACCATTGCCTGGGTAAAATCTTTGTAGATTTCGTCTAATGATTCTTGATCGTAAATGGGGGTTTTTGATAAGTTGTTTTGATAGTCCATTTTAGGTTTTATATAAGAAATTAGATTTGATTAAAATGTCGATTCTGACAAGACCGATAGAAGAACTTTTGAGTTATTTATTAACTAGGCTTCATGGAGGCCTACTTTTACAACAGTTGGATTATAGAAATTTTCAGACTAATGTAGCTGAAGGGATTTATACGCTTAAGGATATTCAGCTCAATCCTCAAACTATTAACCAGAGCCTTACTGATAGTGTTCTACATCTTTTTTCTTCTTCTATTGCTAAGGTTACGATGCAGGTTCCTAATATACTGAAGTTTTTAGATGATCCCATTAACTTACAGGTGCATCATTTAGTTTTGGATTTGTGTTCAGCTAGTGAATCTGGATGTAAAGTTATAAGAGAAGACAAGCAAGTTGTTGAAACTGAAGAAGATATTCAAGGAATTACAGTACTTACAAAATCTGTTGAGAGTTTTTTATCCAACATCAGCCTTCAAGCAAGTATGCTAAAAATCCGTATCCGAGTAAAACCAACCGACCCAATTTTCTTACAAATAACTATCCCAAAAGCTACATTTGAAGACTGCAAAAACTATGAAAAAGACTGTTACCAAAAAAAAATTACAATAGAAGGTTTACGTATAAGCATGATGTGTGATGATACTGAACTTCATGATCCACATGATTTTTCTCATATCCTAATAATGGAAAAACCTATAATCGCTGAAGTATCAGTTAATCGCGACCTTCTTTTTATAGAAGCCATTATAGACAAGATAATTTTTCTTTTAAGCTTTGAGCAAATGAGCGCACTTTTGCATATATTCACCAATCTTAAAAAGTCTAATTTTTATGACGAACTCAAAGTCTCAATACTAATGGAAGCTTTTCAAGCATTTGGTGAAGATATACAAGGTTCTTTCCCAAAACCTTTAAAAATTAGAGAAAAGCTTATCAAATTATCAGTTGGGAATATTCATATTTGCACATGTTTAGAAGAAGCAGGGAGTTTTAGAAAGAAATGGAATTATAACGATGGGATTTACCCTGGAGTGCCAACTTCTCATATTGTCATAACTGCATGTGGGTTGAATTTTTCATTTGGAGGCTCTTTAGGGATAAAAATCATGAAAATTTTAGCTTTTCATTACAATTATCTATCAAATCCTGCATTAGATAGCAGTGATATTTATGCTTCAGCCAAACAGTCTTTTTTTAATGACTTTTTTAGAAACAAACCTGACAATGCTGGGTTTTGGGAATCCGATCCTAACAACAGCCATTTTTGTTCTGGGAATATTTTACAGTTTAGAAGAAGCCATACTGAATTTACATGTATTCAGCCAGCTTTTTACAGACAATTAAAACAAGATTTTAAAGCTAAAATTATTGATAAACATTGCACAATAAAAATTGCTGGTATCGACATCCATACAAATACTGCACTTTTAACTAGTCTTAATCGACTTATAACCCCAAGCACAGACCCTCCAGTAAAAATTTCAGGGGATTTTAAAGTTTCAATACCATATATCAGAGTCCAATACCAAGAAAATTTTGATAAATGCTTTTGTGCAGGAAAAGAATGGATGTTAATGGGAGAACTATCATGGTTAAACATAACAAATTCAATAAACCTAGAGTTAAACTTCACGAAATTTGATTTATCTTTAAGATACTTCATATCACATGAAAATGAAATGGTTTCAAATATCGTTCAGATAACAAGTGTGCAGTTTATAAGAGAAATTAAAGAACCTGTTATTGATGAGTTACTTGAAGAAAGGAAAGATGAGAAACTTGCTACATTTTATGAACCACAACAAGGAACTATATATATAAAACCTGGAAAACATACTGAACCATTTGATATGTCTTCAACTCAAAAAAAAAGAAAAGATAGTTTTATGAGAAGCCAACTTGAAGAAGAAATTGGGTTTGCTAGAGCTTTATGTGTAAATAGAGTGATTATTGATAAAATTGGTATAAGAGTTGAACCTGGAACTTTGAAGGTGTTAATGAAAATGATCCCGACTGGGAAAAATGTTGAGGATAATAATGCAGTGTCGCTTTATGTAGATATTGGGAGTTTATCGGTTGAGTTACTTGATAGGGATAATGATAAACTTATTAAACCTGTTGGTCCATCGATGTTCTCGTATTATTCACTTGATGCAAGTATAAGTCGTAATTTTACTGCAGCTAATGATACATGTATTGGGCTTATAAGCTTTGATGCGACAAATATCAAAGTTTTTTCACTATCAAATTGTATGAGAAAATCTGCAAAGTACACCAAAATTAAAGTGGAGTTTTTTGAGTCATATGCAAAACACCAAGAACTTATCTACTCGACATATCCAAATAACATTGATATCACAATAGATAAAAACGATATAGAGGAAACACAGATTTCAATACAAAACATAATCATATGTTTGGATGTATTAATAAACTATTTAGACTTCTTAGGAACATTTAATATCGATACAGGGAAAGTTCAAGAAAAAATGGAAAGAAAGCATTTAATGATGACTGGAATATTACTAGATTTCTATAAAAGTGATAAAAGAATAATCGCAAATCTAGAGTCTTTAAATGCTGAAATAACTTCAATAGATTCAATATCTCTTGGTCTTCATGCAACTGTAAGTTCATTACGTATCTATAGTCAATCATCAATACAACATCCTCATCCAATATTTTCCCAACAAATAGACTCAACCGAATACGAGCCTAGCCTTCTTTCACTTAATTGTACTTTAATCTCAACTCTTGATTCTTTAGAATTCTTCATTACCAAAATCTCATCAACGATCGAAGAAAAAATTTTATCAGAAGATATTCTTCCTTTACCATATCTTAAATGTATGCTTGGGAGTAAAAAATGTTCTAATGTATCAGGACCAGTTTATATTGCAGATGAGATCCGCACATCGATTTTGCAAAACAAATTATTAGATGTGCATGTAAACATAGGGACAATAATAGTCCATATTACAACAAATGTTGTAGAATTTCTCCATGAGTTCATAGAAATACCAAAGTTCCCTGAAGAAAAAGATGAGGTTATAAGAAAAGATTCTGACCTTTCTAGTGATGATTCAGATACTTTAAGCCTTCGTGCTTCAGGTTTAGTAATAAACCCTAACAACCCTAATAAAATTGAAAACATTAACCTACAAGATTATTTAAACCCTGATAGAATATCTAAAAAAAAAATCTCTAATCCTCTTGAAGAAGGAAAAGTCCCTTTAACAAAACAAAAAGCAGTTCACTGTCATCATTTTATCCCATCTTTAACAAGAGCATCTTTATCTGAAGGAACAATACATTCCTTAAACCCAGAACACGGCCTTCCTCTTATTCGTTTTTCATCATCTCTATCATTATTTACATTAAATATTTATTCAAGACAACCTGATGATAAAACTTTTGATATAAAAAGAGGAAATATGTCAAGGGTTATGATTCAGACTGAAAACACGAATTTGTGTTTTGGAAAATTCCCAAAAAGGCTTCATTATTCTTGGAGGGTTACTTTAACTATAGAAGATATGAAGGTTTTGGATTATATTTTGATGAGTAGAGCTAAGAGTATTGTCATATATGATAATAAACAAAAGAGGAAATTGAATTCTAATATGGTTTCTGTTGAAGTTTGTGGGGTTTGGCCTAGACCGAGTTTTATGAATGAGACTGAGATGATTGTTAAAATAGGAATTTTGCCATTAAAAGTTAATATTGATCAGTTTTTTGTTGAGTTTTGTTTGGGGTTAGCAAATTGGAAACCTGAGGAACAGGTTTTAATGCACCAGACTGGGAATCTACCCTCTGCAGGACCACTTGAGAATACAGAAAACAAACAGATGTATTTGCAGAAACTTATTATAGATACATTATCATTGAATATTGATTATATTCCACATAATTTTGATAGCAAACACCCTGGGGCAACTTTATTGAACTTGTTCCCAATAAAGGATTTCCATATTGTTTTACCGAGGATTGATATCAAAGGTGTTAAGAATATAAAAATAGCTTTGGGACAAGCTTTTTATTGGTGGGTCGAGTATATCAAAGACAAAGAAATCTATAAACTCCTTTCTTGTATTGGCCCACTTTATATGATCAAAAGTATTACTGGGAAAATAGTTGACTTAGTGTCAGTTTATTTCTTATATATCATAAATCGTCTTTTCTCTTATCTTATATATATACTATATACTATATTTTTGTTTATATATAAACATTATAATATCCTTATTATACAAAGAAAATATAATATATGACTGAGACTATAAAAAAACTGTACAGTCCAAGAAAAGATCGCATTAAACATATAATGCACTTTATACAAGTATGTCTCTAATAATATGGAAGCACGTCTAGAAGCACTAATTTCCGCATATAATGTGAAGCCAAAAAAAGGTCTGAAGAAAAAAAAACAAGCCAAAGATAAACCATCTGTTATTAAACAAAGCACAAGCATGAACAGTATTAATTTAAGTCCAAAACGTCCTAAACTTATACGAAAAGTTGACACAAAAGCTTTGAGGAAACAAACTCATCATTCTGTTCAACCTAGTCAAAGATCAGAATCTGATTTAGCACATAGATCACATGAGAAGCTTAGGCATAACACTTCACTTGATGAAGATCTTATGAAACTCGAAACTCTTACTCTGAGAAATTCTAATGCCAGAATGGACCTTATAAGCATACAAGAAAGAATGATTCAGTTGGGAGTTAAAAGAAATTTGAACCCTATATTGGAAATCGATGAAATATATAATGAAGAAAACCCGAACTTTGATAGTAGTGTTAGTCTTTTGATGATGAGGATTAAGTCGAAAACTAGAATGAAAAATATTATTAGAAGCTTGGGTACGCGGGAAAATAGTGGAAATAGTAGCGAGGATTTAAGTAAGCTAATAGCTGGTTAAATGTAGAAAGTTTAAGTTTTTTGATATTAAGACTATTCTGAATTTGCTTTAATAATATTTATATATGCTATTTAGAGGGTTATATAAAACTTTCTCAATTAAAACATAGTCTTTTTAGATAAAACTACGATCTATTATTATAAAAATCACTAAAATTTTCTCATTAAAAACTATGAAATGTGTTACCTAATTCTTTAATTCTTCTCCATTTCCTAGTCTAAAAAGCATAAATTTTTCACATCTTAATCCTAAAAAAAACGCATTAAAGACCATAAATAATCTCTAATCCTAAGGCCCAACAAATTCTTCAATATCGCCTCTACAAACTGGACACAAAGTTTGTATATCAAGCCAAGGCATAAGACAATTATAATGAAAAGCATGCTCACATCTTGTCACCACAATATTCGTATTCCCTAAAGAACATAAACATATAGCACAATCATGAGAATTCTGTATAACCCTTTGAGCCGTAGCTTCAGATATTGTTCTCGACAAAAGTGGTGTCGTCGCATCTCTTGTACTACTAGTAATTTTTTTCCAATACAAAAACAAAATCTGTAATATCACCACAACAAATACAATAAAACTCAACATAGAATTCGGTTCCCAAACCATAAAATTCCATGAACAAAAACAAAAATAAAGTGTAATCAAAAACTGTTCAACAATCATATAAACAATAAAATGCTTTTCAACGCTTTGCCTATGATAATTCCTGTATATATGAAAAACAAAAACACAATTAGAAACTATAATATTAAACTGATAAAGATCTCTAGATAAAATAATATATAGAATTCCAATAAGTATATGAGTTGAAAATGCATTCCTTTGTGCATAGCCTTGTCTTATATCTGTAACTTTTTTATATATCAAAGACTTTTCTCTGATAATAATCATAGGAACTATAGACATAGCTATATACATAAGTAGGGTGATTTTACCAGCTTGAGCTAAATATATAGGCCAAAGCATGAAAAAAAGGTCAACAATAGATGATAAAGATATAGAAATAAGGCTTATTGTCCGAGAAACAGCCATTCTTGTACACTGATCATAAATCCCTTTAAGAGCATAGAACTCTCCTAATTTAAATAATAGGAAAATAGCAAGGAAAATATAAGCTTGTTGATAAAACTCTGTTTTTGTGATTTTTGAAGCTTGGATTGACATGGAGATAGTGCAATTTATCCCTGTGATTGAAGCTTTTAATGATGAAGAAGTTGTGATGTTTAATTGGGCTTGACAATATGCCATTTTATAGCTTTCAACTGGATATACATATACTATTCCATCTAGGGAGTTGCTAGAAGCAGTCATGTTTTGACTGTATAAGTAGATATATGGGTCACTTTCCCAGTTGCCATCATAAGTTTTTAGGACTACTGAACCTAATTTTCGGTATATTTCCACTTCTAGGTAGATTCTTCCTGATTTTTCGGAGAACTCGCTTAGCTTACCTGACCATGATCCTAAGTACATGTTATAGTCAATATTTTCACTTGATACGCTGATGGCTAGAACTATTAGGATTATGAAACCAGTCATTGATTTACTATATAATTAAATAATGTAACAGAGGAAATTAGGGAAATTGAATTTTGGGGAAGGGTGTTGTGGGTGTTGGGATGATGATACTAAAGTTTGATGATTTTTAATTTTATGACTAGGCTTCAGATTAGAAATTTCGAGTTTTTATATAGGAATGGATAAGAGGATATAAAACCTTATAAGCTAACTTAATAAAGCATGCCTTGCATTATTAAATACAATCTTTTAATAAATTTTAAAGACTGTATTTCTTTAAAAGACATAATCAACGTAAAATAAAATGCATTAATTAAAAAATGTATAGTACAATGCTCATATTTAGTTTCCTCATATTTCTAAACGGTTAAACTATTAGATAGCTATTGCTTCAATGATATCATCTTCTTTAGCATTAGTAACACTTTCAAGTCTAAATCCGCTTTCACTTAATATTTCCTTAAATTCATTAAGAGTTCTCTCCTTTCCAGTATTGTCAGAAAAGACATAAATATCTTGTAAAGTGGCTCTCTTGTATCTCTTATCAGTTCTATCAACAACAATATCAATTATCAAGACTCTATTTCCAGGGTTAAGCACATTTCTACAATTCTTAAGAATGGTGATAGTCCTATGAGCTGGCCAATCATGGATGATGTGCTTAAGTAAAATGCAATCAAACCCAGCAGGAATGGCCTCAAAGAAGCTTCCGGGAAGAACTTCAACCTGCTCAGTCAAACCATGCTTTTCAATGTTATTCCTAGCCATTGGAACAACTGATTCAATTTCATAAACTGCGAACTTTTTTTCTGGGTATTTCTTAGCAAGATCAATAGCCAATCCTCCAGCACCACCTCCGACATCAACAATTTTCATATTGTCTTTAAGGTCAATAGCTTGGCAAACAACGTCACTATTAAGCTTAGTCAAGAATGTCATATAAGCTTGGAATTTTTCAAGCATGTCAGGGATCTCGTTTAACACTTCAAACCCACTTTTTCCAGCAATTTTTTGGAATAAATTTTGATCTTCAGAGTAAAGAAGTTCACCTAAATTAATCATAAATCCAAGTTTTCTAGTGTCGAAATGCCATAGCCATAATGTTTTTGCGTCTTCACCAGCTAAGGTATGGCCTCTTTCAGTTGCGTGCCATAGATTAGTAGATTCTTCAAATCTAAAAAAACTGTTAGCTTCAAGGAAGTGAAGGGCTCTAAGTAAGGAGCTGTGGTTTAATGTAGTACCTTCTACAATTTGAGCAGATGTTTTGGGTGATTCAACGATTTTTTCTATTACACCTTCTTTGATTAGTACTGGAACAATCAAAGCGATGATGAGATTTGACCTAACCTCGACAAGTGTTTCAACTACAGCTTCCATTATTTATGTGGACATTAAAATTCAATATTTATGTATAGTTTGAAGCCTTTACTTTAATTTCGGCCAATCATTTTTATTATGTACTTATATGCTAAAGAAGAGCATAAAGAGAGCTGGTGAAAAAATGTCTTCCTTTTTTATTGATAAACTTTCGACTTGGGAAATTTTATAAGATATTGTATTATTGACTAATATATGTTTACGCTGAAATTTGTTCTTCAACTAAATGCCAAAAACTTATTCAGTCAAAATTAGTCTTGTTAAAATTCATTAGGAACGCTGTTTAGTTGTATCCTTTAAACTTGGAATAAGGCATTAGGCTAAACAGCAAGGGTTTTATTAGTGAATAAAAATCTTACTCTTGTTGTAGTAAACCTTTTATCCAAAAATTGAAATCTATACCTTCTTCCCTACATAAAAGCCATATTTGAAATTTATCCTTTAGATTATAATCATATAAACTAATTAGCATTAACTACGATACTATAAGAATATTACCAGAATCCAATTTGTAGCTTGTTCATAATCAGCTTGAATATTAACCTTAATTGTATAGCTTCCAGACAAGCATTGATAAGGACTAACATTGAAATTGAATGTTGCTTGCTCATTCTTGTTATGACACTGAGAAATATTGATAATTTGATTAAAAGAATCATTTCCATAAAAAATTCTTTAATGTAAAAACGTCCGCACAGTAATCACTATCAAAAGCTCCAGTGAGACTCCACATTTTAGTCTGCCACAATATGCTCCGAAGTAACAGTGGCTATGCATGATGGGGGGAGATTTTCAGGGCCAAGGCAAGGTATATAAGCTTGTTGATAAAACTCTGTTTTTGTAATTTTTGAAGTGCAATTTAATCTGTGATCGAAGCTTTTAATGATGAAGAAGTTGTGATGTTTAATTGGGCTTGACAATATGCTATTTTATAGCTTTCAACTGGATATATATATATTATTCCATCTAAAGAGTTGCTAGAAGCAGTCATATTTTGATTGTATAAGCAGGTATATGGGTCGCTTTCCCAGTTACCTTCATAAGTTTTTAGGACTACTGAACCTAATTTTCGGTATATTTCCACTTCTAGGTAGATTCTTCCTGATTTTTCGGAAAACTCGCTTAGCTTACCTGACCATGATCCTAAGTACATGTTATAGTCGATATTTTCACTTGATACGCTGAAGGCTAGAACTATTAGGATTATGAAACCAGTCATTGATTTACTATATAATTAAATAATGTAACAGAGGAAATTAGGGAAATTGAATTTGGGGAAGGGTGTTGTGGGTGTTGGGATGATGATACTAAAGATTGATGATTTTTAATTTTTTGACTAGGCTTCAGATTAGAAATTTCGAATTTTTATATAGGAATGGATAAGAGGATATAAAACCTTATAAACTAACTTAATAAAGCATGCCTTGCATTAATAAACGCAATCGTTTTAATATATTTTAGCCACTGTATTTCTTTAAAGACTTAATCAACGCAAAAATAAAATGCATTAATTAAAAAATGTGTAGTACAATGTTCATACTCAATTTCCTCATATTTCTAAACGATTAAACTATTAGATAGCTATTGCTTCAATGATATCATCTTCTTTAGCATTAGTAACACTTTCAAGTCTAAATCCGCTTTCACCTAATAATTCCTTAAATTCGTCAAGAGTTCTCTCCTTTCCATTATTGTAAGAAAGGACATAAATGTTTTGTAAAGTGGCTCTCTTGTATCGGTTATCAGTTCTGTCAATAACAATATCAACTATCAAGACTCTATTTCCAGGGTTAAGCACATTTCTACAATTCTTAAGAACGGTGGTAATCTTATGAGCTGGCCAATCATGGCAGATATGCTTAAGTAAAATGCAATCAAACCCAGCAGGAATGGTCTCAAAGAAGTTTCCAGTAAGAACTTCAACCTGTTCAGTCAAACCATGCTTTTCAATGTTACCCCTAGCCATTGGAACAACTGATTCAATTTCATAAACTGCGAACTTTTTTTCTGGGTATTTCTT
>MPUH01001485.1:0-14226 GCA_001970955.1 Stentor coeruleus | reverse complement strand
CTTATTGGGCGTTGGGATTCTATTAAACCAGGACTGAAAAACCGTCTTAGTTGATTATTCACTTCAGAATCAAAGGCTTTTAAACCCTGTGGGTTCGGACCTCCATATATTTCTAAATGATCACTTTCCACAGCATATCTCCCACCTTCTGCCCCTAAAGTTTTATTAAAAACTCCTTTTGCCGTATCGACTAATTCCTTCCTTTTATGCTTAGTTTTAGAAAGATATTCGTCAAGTTCCATATATATTATAATTCAAACCATTTGTCTTAAAATATTCACACAAACCTTATATATTAAATCTTGGCTTTAAGACATTGACACAATATTTTTCAGGACTTTCTTCATCAGGACTTTCTAAAGAGCCTTTGAGTTTTTCTAAGTGATTACGAAGATCATCTCTACTTGTTTCTGAAGGGTTTTTTGATGATATTCGATTTGAAGATGGATTGCTTATGTTGTTAAGTTTTTTACTTGGAGCACGTTTTAGTTCAAGTTTAGACCCTTCAGCAAAGAGCATATTTGAGAACTTTTTGTTTCTATTGCTTTTTTGCTGGCTGTTTGCTCTAAATGTGCTGTGGGCTGATTTTGAGAAGTTTTCACTAGTGTCTTTTGGCAAGATCGTAATTAATGATATTTGTTCTGGTCTAAAAGGGAAATCATAAGCCAAACTTCTAAACCTTTGTCTTCTAAAGTTGGGATTAACTTTATTTTTAAAAGGTTGTATCATTGAGAGATATACTTGTCTAGAAACCTCTTTGAATTTATTTTGTTTTTTTGCCGTTGGGGACGGATTTAAATGTTTAACTGAAATTTGTGCAGAAATGTTTTCTTTTGTGTTCCTGCTTGACTCTTTCTTCTTTGCTTTTAAATATGAAGGTGGTGAAGGGCATTTGAAAACTGAAACTTTTTCGCTTGGAAAGCATTCAAATGATATGTTTGAAATGTGCTTTTTGGTTTCCATATATGTATTTAATAATATAATTATAGCTTAATTAAATACGTTATTTTATTTATTATTAAATATTAAATTGATTTTGTTCTTTAGTCAGAGTGTTAATAGTTTTTACTAAGAGATATCCTGCTCATAATATTGTTATCGAACTGTGAACAATTGATCTGCAATTCTCATGACGAAAATTCCCCTCGCAGTAAGTCATTGGTATGAAAATATGATACTGAAAACAGATTAAATTTGCTTAAGACTGTTTAGAAAAGGCTATCAAAACTTGTCAAAAAGTTATTTCTTGCCATCTGCACTCTGTCTAGATGCATTTTTTTTTGAGATAGGATTTGCTGGTAAAAAAAGAAAATCTTTAGTTTGAATAAGGTTTTCTTGGCCTACTCACTTGAAAAATAAATTGATTTTTATTCTAGAAGTAGCCTAAGGGGAATCATGTCAAGAATTTATTTAATATTATCTTAGATTATATAAATTTAAGTTTATTAACATTAATTTGTGTAGTATTTAATAAATTTTATTAGTTTTATATAGTATAAAAATATAACATAAAAGGGTAATTTTATGACTTAAGAAACTTTAAATATTAAGCCTAGCAAAACTTAAAATAAACTTAAAATATCTTATGCTATTGATAAAATATTATTAAGGCATAATATTACACAAGTATTAGTTTTTTTTTAAAAATTCATTAAACTGTTTCAAAAAGCCGTAATAATTTATTCTGTTTAAAATATATGCTCATAACTGTATATTATTAGATTTTTCGTGCTAATGAGTGAGAAAAATTAGCATATTATTTAAAGGAATAATGAACGTTTTATTGTTTAATAATATTTCAAATTTTCTTAATTAGTAGATAGTCTACTAAGTTATAAAATTTCTACAAACAAGCATAAAGCCTTACAAGTTTTTCAGTTTAATCTGTTCTACTAGAAATGCTTTGAACTACTTACTTCTTTTATTTACTCTTTTCGTCCCGGTTCACGAAATCTAACGATTTCCTTATTGAAGATTAACAAAATTTAAGATTTCTCTCAGATTCTTTCAGATCTTGATTCACTGGTCTTGCAGGCTTATATCTGCACATCAAATAATTAGGTCACCCCACTTTATCCACTGATTAAGATATGCAAAAAACATAATGGAAAGCAATATAAAAATTATATCTGGATTACTATATAAAATTTAAAATACATCTATATCTTATATAATTTATAAAGTCTTATCTTACAAAATCATTTAATAGTAATGTATCTAAATTTCACATATAAGGATAATTTTTTGTGTTAATCTAACTTACTACCTTTTTTATTTTTAATATATATTGTATAACTTTATTACTATAATCCTATCTTAAATCTTACAAACTATTAAAAAGTACTATAAAGCATATATATTAGGTAAATATTATTATTATGTTTACAATAGGTGGCAAGTTTAAAGCAATTGCGAGAATAAAAAGAGCAGGCAATAATTAAATGTAATCATATAATTTTGAGAATTATCATTTTACAACTAGTTTTATGTCAAGTAAGACTAGTGAGATAATTCATAATTTCTTGCTATGAAGTATTTGAAAATCATAAGAATTCTTTGTAATTTTTTAGTACCTTATATTATTGTATATTAGCCTTNTATGAAGTATTTGAAAATCATAAGAATTCTTTGTAATTTTTTAGTACCTTATATTATTGTATATTAGCCTTCGAAACACTAAAAATTATGATAAATAAGGATTAAGATAATAATGTATGCTTGTAACAAGCAGAAAGATTATAAAAAGTGCAGGTTCAAAATGTAGAATGAATTATTTTATTGATTTACATGCTAGTGATAGGCTGTAAATTTTATTTATATATGCTCCTCCATACATATATCCTGTTTTTTTGTAGTGTAAAAAAATTTACATAAAAATAAAATTTAAAGCTTTTGAATTTTATCTTTAAAGAAAAAAAGTCAAAATTTATCCTCTTTTTTACCATAGAATATGAAAAAAACAGGATATCTGATTAGCTTTTCTGAAGATCCAGTTGTAATTTATGAATTAAATTGTAAGTTCTATAATAAATTATTTTATAGTTGCTATAAATAAAAAATAAGAATTATGTTTTATGATAAGAATTGGAGACTAAAGCATAAATATGAGATTTATGATGGAAATTTAAAATTTCTATAAAGGTATAATAAAAGTGTTTGAAATAATCTTATCAGAACAGTCAGTTATGCATAATTTCTTTCAGATTTCAGTATTCAATGGCCTTTTGATGTTCAGTTCTTTAGTCATGAAGAAAAAACAACAAAATTGATAGACTGCCTTGGAAGATTTCTAGTAATAAATTTAGACATTGAAGGTAATATCCAAGTAAATATCCTAGGAATTTTTAAATATTTTTTAAGCATGTTAGCTCCTATTATTTTAAGATCATTCTTACTTATTGAATTTTAAAAGCAAACTAGAAGGCAATATTTACAATTTTCATAAAAAAATATTATGAAAGAACCTCTTAATTATCTCGAAGATCTGTTTACTATATAAAAAAAATTGTGATCTTAATAGATAAGTATGGCAGTTATTTAATTAATAAAATCTAAGAAATTCCTCTTGAATAGTAAGACTCTAAGATTGATAAAACATTTATTTAGTCCTATAAGATATCATCATGATAATTTATAAGTTAAAACTTAATATTCGACAAAGGGGATCACAAATTATTTCTTGTTAATTCTCAATAATTTCAATTACTTTTTTATAATAAAATCTAAGTCTGGTGAATATTTTTGATTTACCTAATTTGAATTTGATTATTAAGTTACAGAAATTCTTAAGCTTAAACCCGAATTAGAAAATATAAGCATTAAAGATAAAGTTTTAGAAATTTATAATGGATACTCAGAATTGAGAGAGAATAATAAATAGCTTATGTTTAGTGTCTAGTTATTTAAGAAATCTTCTTTACAAAATATAAAAAATCCTTTCTATAATTACTGGAGTAATACTGGAAGTGTGGAGATTATAAAAAATTGTGTTTAATTGAAAAACTTAAATTTTTTAACAGTTGCTTATAAATGGATAAGTGAAATACGAATATAAGGATTTATTCAATTTGATGATTTGAAAATGATTTTTTGTATTTACTTGTTAATGCTGGGTAAAAGAAATGATATTCAGAATTTCAAGTAATGAACTCAAAAATTACTTCTATAATGATTTGTTGGAAGTATAGTTTAAAATATTTGATCTTAGTCTAAAGCTTTCAGATTTAAGTTTAGTAATAATTAATTTAATTTCATCAAAAATCTTTCATATTTGTTCCCTAGCATTATACAAATATCCTAATTTCTTAATAATTATTTCTTATAAAGATTGCATAAGCCTAGTTTTCGCTAATACATTTTATAATATAATAAAAATCTCATGATATAGAAAATTACAAATTATTATCTTTTAGCATAATTCTTAACTTTACTTGTGAAATCGCAATACTTTAGGATTACTGTTAAAATATTCTGCATAGATATCATCGAAAAATGCAAAACCTTTTTTAAGCAGTTAAAATTTTTAATTGACAATTTGATAAAATAAAAGCAATCTTATAATAATAACTCAAATATAATATTTCTAATCAACTATTGTATATGCTACAATAGCTATCTAAAAAAACCTAATTTAGTTATTTAAGTTATTATTTAATTAAAAAAGGGGGACTCTATTCTACATCATTAATAAGATTTATAATAATAATAATATCAGACAAGAGCTCATAAGTGCAGCTTTGACAAGAATCTACTTATATCTTTGCTTTTCTGCTATTATCAAGATTTCTAATTACTCTAATCAAAGCCAAAATGTTTTAAAAGCAGATCTTTTATTTAATCAAGATGCAAGACTCCTTTTACATTATTTTTCAAATCATACTACCCTTTACTATATCCACGGCAATATTTATCAGAAATACTTTACATATTTACTTTCTAAAGTATTTATAAACCCTGAAACTTTACTTATTATTTTTGAGTAAATTCAAGTGGTTTATTCAAAATACAAAAAAATTTTAAGTTTGAAGGTAAATTTTCTTTACTCAATTTTAAAATCCTTATGGTCTTTAATCTCAAAATAAGCGAGGTCTAGTTAGCATTTAAGCTCTTAGCTATAAATTGCTAGAATTATATTAATACAAATCTAGTTTCATGCTTTATGCTGATATGTATAAAAAAATATTAAATTTTTTTTGGAAATTACCCTTTACAATACTGAGCCTGAAAACTATTTATTAAAAATATGATGTAGACTTTTTAGTCTTTTATTTGTGTAAAGTACGCCCTTTACTTATTTTATACCCTAATTTTTTAATTATGCCAATGATGAATATCTTTAATGATCTGAGGCTATTAATTTTACGATTTTGGTGATTTTTGTAGTTTGCACACTGGAGGAATTAAAAATAAAGATAGAATGTTGAAATTTGAATTGGATTTAGGCTATACTTTTTTGAATTATAAGATGTTCCATTTATCTTTGAAGTATAATTTATTAATTGTATTAGCTTGAAAAATACTGGATTTTTTTTGTAAGTTATTCGCTTTTTATAATAAGTATAACCATCAAACATATGCTTTCTATTATAAACAAAAAAATAAATACCATAGAAAACAATCATAATTTATCCATTGTCTTAATAAAAATACCTTATGAGCAGTCTATCAAAATTCATCATTCAAAAAAAATGCAAAAATCCATTAAGCTACAAAAAACTTGATCTCATTCATATCAAATCTTACAAACTACCTTATTTTCTCTTTATTTCAGTTATTTTGTTCATTTACTATATAGCATTCATATATTATTATTATTCAAACAAGGGGGGGTTTTAATTTAACAAAATATGGTCTTATTATAATAAACATAAGCCATTAAGGCTCTATATTCAAGGCAACTTGAATCGTACTTGTTACCAATTCTTATTACTCTTTTTTACAAAAGAGTAAACAGGCAGAATATTCGCTTGTCGAGTAATAACATTAACTCTTTACTTATATTTATAAGCCCATCATTTAACAACAAGCTGAATTATCACTTATAAAGATAGAAGTTACTTATTTCTTCTTTAAAATTATTGCTAATACCCTTTACTTATATTTGAGCCACTAGTAACCTAATGCTAATGATGAGAAATAGGAACTGAGCTGAAGCATTATATCAAATATTGATACTTTCTATCCTTAAAAAGTTCTTTTAAAACAAAAATCTGATTTTTTATTTATGACTATGATTTGATATTGAATTTATATGTTAAATTCATTGATTATATAATTGAAGTATTTTCAATTAGAAACGAGCTTTTAGCTTGTTTAATATTTTGGGTGTTATTTTCAAATTATCCTTTATTGTTTTCTCTTCAGCATTTCAGTTATTTGATATTATTATTAACAAGGACTTGACAATAGTCAAGCGATAATTCCAAAGTAATAATAATAACTTGATATTATTAAGTGAACACTTATTATCAAATATAAAAATATTATCCTTTAATTATTGATTTGCTCATAGATATAATTTGTAAAGCAATTGCTTGCATCGCCTATGATGAATATCATTTATATGATCTGAGGCTTTAAAAAAATATGGAAATCTTTGTAATTGATATGATTTGCAATCTTTTTTATTTCAATATAAAATTAAAATGGTATAAAGTGCCAATAGTAAATTTATCCAATCTAAAGCTTTATTAAATATTCATGATTTCTTAAGTTTTTATGTTGAAAGATATAGACTGTTATTTAATCTAGCAATTAATTATGATTTTCAATATCTTTGGTTAATGCATTTAATAATAAAAACTTATGTTTGAACCTATAATAATAACTAGTTTATCTACTTAAACTACCAAACCTAATTTCAATGGAAAATACCAACATAAAGTTTCGCTTCTTCATAAACCTCAGTTATATCAGCTCTTTCAACCATATCTACTTCTAGCATTTTCCTTAATATTTTCCTTAATGACTCATAAGGAAACTCTTTTATTTTCTGATCGATTTTTTCTTGAAGTTCACTACGAAGAATCTTATAAGAAATGCTTCTAAGGCTATCTTTAGCTATATAATCATAGCTTATTGTGAGCAATTCCATAATATGCACGTTGAAAAACAGACCAAATTCATTTAACCCTTTTATGCCTACCCTGCAAGCACTAAGAAAAGTTAATCCTAAAGAAAAAACATCTGATTTGAATGGATTATATTTAATCTCAGCTATTTGATTTTTAAGAGCATACTTAGTTTTTATTTCTGGGGACACGTAGTCTAATATTGCATAAGATCTTGGGTCAATAAGAGGAAAGGGGTTAATATTAAAATCATTAATAAATAGATAAGAATCTGTTAAATCGCATAGCCCAACTTTATCAATTGATTGCACTAGTATATTACCAGGATGTACATCACTATGCACAATATGATTTTGATGGAGATAATAATAAGCTTTAATAATATTGTAAAACAATATCTTCATATTTCTTTCACTCAAATCTTGATTTTCGATCATAAATTGCATAAGGTTTGTTTTATAATTTTCCATTCCTATTTTAATAAAAACTTCTCTGTGATATTGTTTTACTGAGTAAAAAAACAAATTTGGAAAGCAGTNTAATAAAAACTTCTCTGTGATATTGTTTTACTGAGTAAAAAAACAAATTTGGAAAGCAGTCACTAGCTTTTTTAAGGTTAGTTATGAATTTTATTTCTTTTATCGCATTGTAAATATCTATCCGTTTGCATTTTGTATTCCGAACTTCTTTTTCAAAAGTATCTATAATAGGATAAGTTTTATGCTTCAAAAATTTTGTTTTTGTTTTATCGTATATGTAAGGGAATATCTTTGAACGTGCTGAAAAAAATACTATTGGATTTGTGTTATAGACACTTTTTATGCATTTTGCATAGTCTTTTATTTTTATTTGAAAAGTGGGAAGTTGATCAGATTGAATATTTACGTTAGGATTTTTTATGGATGAAGATTTCTTGGGGGGGTTAGAATGATCGATATTAGATAATTTGATTAATATTTTTTTACTTTTTTCATCTAACTTTTCAGCAATCTGCTCTAAATTAATTTTCTTGTAAATATTTTCTATCTTTAAGTAAATCGAAGAAATACTGGGATGATTTAGGTTATGAGTTTTTTCTCTTATATCTTTGCACTTATCATAAAACTCTAGAGCTTTTCCAACTTCATTCAAACTCTCATAAAAAGTTCCTAAATTACTATAAACAGTCGAAAGTTCGTAACTATCAACAATTTTAGCATTTTCACTAATTTCCCTACTTTTCTCATAATATTTAAAAGCATTCTTCCTATCATTATTACAAAAAAAACACACACCCAAACTATTATAAACTTCTGCTATTTCCATGTCATTTCTAGGCATAATTTTCTCTCTAATTTTTTTGCATTTTTTCAAATAGCCCAAAGCTCTAACCTTATCATAAAAAATCATAATTTTACCTAAACAATAATAAATTTCAGCAAGATTTGGATGATTTTCATTATAAATACCCAACAATATCACTTTACATTTTTCATAATATTCCAAAGCTTTTTTCTTTTCATTTGTATTATCATAAAATATAGCTAAATTTTTATAGATTTCTACTAGTGATGGATGATTATAATTTACAGAATGTTCTAATATTGTTTTACTTTTAAGGAAATATTCAAGTGATTTAGATGAATTGTTAAGATTGTAATAGAATATACCAAAATTATTGTAAAGTTCTGCAAGAGTAGGATGATAAGCATGGAATATTTTTTCTCTTATGATTTTAGTATTTTCAAAAAGGATTTGAGCTTTTTCTATTTTATTCATAGACAGATATAAACTTCCTAAGCTATTATAAGTTGATGCTAAATTCATATGATTAGGGCCAAGATATTTTTCCATAATAAGTTTGGATTTTTTCAAATGTTTTAAAGAATTTTTATAATCTTGTAAAGAGTACAATAAAATTGCTATGTTGTTATAAACTGTTGCAACATCAGGATGATTTGGTCCTAAAATCTGTTCTCTTATACATCTGCATTTTTCGTAAAATATTAGAGCTTTTGTTTTTTCATTCATTGTTTTGTATAAAAGTCCTAAACTATTGTAGAGAGAAACAAGGTTTGGATGGTTCTGATCAAGTAGTTTTTCCCATATGTTTTTAGATTTTTCATAGAATTCTAAAGCTTTTTTCTTATCATTAGTTGCCTGATTATAAAATAAACCTAAATTATAATAGGCCAAAGCAAGATCTGGGTGAAACGGGTTCAAAATTTTTTCTCTGATCTCCAAAGCTTTATTATACACCTTAAATGCTTTTTGATAGTTCCCATTAATCTTATAAACATTGCCCAATTTAGCATAAATTATAGCATTATCCTTATGATAAACATTATTTCTCTTCTTCCATATACCTTTACACTTTAAATACAGCTCAAAAGCTTTGCTTAAATCATTCATTTTCTCATATAAACCACCTAAATTATTACAAATAACAGCAATGTTATCATCATCTGGCTCAAGTACTTTTTCCCATATAACTTTACATTTCTCATACATTTCAATAGCATTTTTAAAATCTTTCATACTTTCATACAAAACAGCTATATTATTATAAAGTGTAGCAAGGTTTGGATCATCTTTTTCAAGTGTTTTTTCCCATATATTCTTGCACATAATAAAAAAATCAAAAGATTTTTTCTTATCAATTGTATAAAAAAAAGATCCTAAGTTACTATAAATAAAAGCTAAATCTGAATGATCTGGGGATAAAACTTTTTCTCTAATCATTTTACATTTAAAAAAAAATTCAAAAGCTTTGAGGTTTTCGTTGTCATTTTGATATAGAAATCCTAGGTTATTATAAAGAGTTGCTAGAACTGGATGATAAGGATTATAAGTTTTTTCATATATGCCCCTGCTTTTTTCATTTAGTTCTATAGCTTTTTTTATATCATTTTTAGATTCATAGATAAGAGCAAGATTATTATATGTAAGGGCAAGGTCAGGGTCATTAGGATTTAAGGTTTTTTCTTGTATTGCTAGACTTTTTTTATGATATTTAAAAGATTTTTCAGTGTTTTTGAGATTGTAGTATGCTGAACCTAGGTTATTATATATTTTTGCTATATAAGGATCGATAGGAGATAAATGATGCAAGCCGAGGGTTTTGCTTTTTTTATGAAGTTCTAAAGATTTTTCTGTTTGGGATTTCGAGAGGTATAGTGAACCTAAATGGTTGAAGATTGAGATTAATTGACAAGATTCTGGGCTTATGTTTTTCTCAATTATTTCCTTGCTTGCTTCGTAATTCTTGATTGCCTTATCGAATTTTTCTCGCTTTTTGTAGTATAAACCAAATATCGAGTAAAGCTGGTGAAGATCCTTAGGCGCTTTGCCATAATTTTCTTTGATTTTTAGATATAACTTTGCGTATTTTTTCGCATGAACTAAATTATTGAAAGTATATTCTTTAGCATCATCTCCAATTTTGTTTAATACTAATGCAAGTCTTCTATATAAACTTGCATTTTCATAAGACATGGTAGTGAAAATTTGCATGTTACATTTTAAAGCTTCATCATAATAGTTATAAGCAGTATTGAAACTTTCACTTTTATATTCACTGTCGCCTTGAAGTTTTAAGGCATTAGCTTTAGTAGTTATTTCTACTACAAAANGTCGCCTTGAAGTTTTAAGGCATTAGCTTTAGTAGTTATTTCTACTACAAAACTTTGCATTTTTATATTTAAGCCAAAGATTATTCAAAAAGCTTATTAATGCTAAATTATTTCCTAATATCATAAAGCCCCCAAATCTGAGTTGTTAGAATTCTACTGACAAACATTTACAAATAATTAGGGGATTAACGTTGACATAAAATTTACAATCCATCCCCCATATAAAAAATATATCGAAATTAGCTAAACGCAACATTCATCGCTGTTAAAATTACTCAAGCATAAACTTCATTACCTTTCTCATACTGACTTCTAAATATTGAGCTTCTTTTACTAAGAGGCAATTAAGCAATTTTGCTTAAAACTCAATAAAATTTACCCTTTACATAAAAAACAAGCCCTAAACCTACTAATAACAGTCTGTGCATTTCTTCAAATTCCAGCTGTCAAAGTCATTTTCCAACTTGACTTTGCCCTATTTTAAACTTGGTGCATAATACTCTTTAAAATAACATAAAGCTTAATAAATCATAAAAAAAAGCTTCATTTTTGTTGCCTATTTTTCAATAATTTATTAGCATTTTTGCTATAAAAACTATTTTGTGATATGGCCTTTACTCAAATATGCAGCATTATAGATGGATTTATTGAATAATTATAAGCCATCTAGTTTTTTATATTAAGCTTAAAGTCTTTTGATTATATTTTTTGCTGATTATTGGTAAGATTGTTATGAGATTGATACTGATTGTGCTTGATGTGGCGAAGAATAAATACTAATTTGTAATGAAAATAAAAATTTTGTTACAAATAATAGAGCTTTAGCCTGGTATTTATTAGCTTAATATGCACTTCATTTATGCCACATGTATCAATCATAGCTTTACTTTTATATTACCCCATAAGTTATCTGTTTTAACTGGGACTGCTTTTAGCTTTCTCAGTTCCTATGATGAATATCATAATATATGATCTGAGGAAATCCATAAATTTATATTGAAATATAGAAAAATATATTAAAAACCTTTGGAGTATAACTGATTTTATTAGTTAAAGTTAGTTTTATAAACTGAAAATTGCCCTTGTTATCCTTTAATATTGAAATTGGGGATTCTAGTTTGATTTTATGATGTACTCTAAGATCATCTAGGTATTTTTATCAAATTTTACTAGTGAAATTGAAAGTTGTGTTGTAAATATTTTTCATAAAAAAATTAGGGTTTAGGAGATTTCAAGGAAGGTTAATACTTGATTTTTTTTAGTGCATATTAGTTAGGAATTATCGCTTGACTATTGTCCAGCCCTTGTTAATTTAATGCATATAAAAAAGTAAGCATGATAAAACTTTACAATTTACTGGATGATATTATATTTTAAAAATGAGTAGAATGCTTTGAGCTTCACTTATTGCCTATGATGAATATCATTTTAATGATCTGAGGCTAATAAATTATATAAAATCTAGATTGTGAAAACAGGCTTATATGCAATTAACCAATAAAAATATATCAATTTATTCATGTATTTTTCAGATAACATATAAAACTTTATCTTATATACTATCTGAAGAAATACATTATAAAGTGCTTATTTATATTTCTATGTTTTATACAAAGGAAGAAAAGTAATAAATACTTGTATAAATGAATTAGAAAAAATCATATTCTTATTTGATACTGTAAATATATATCTGAGGTAAAGTATACCTAATAAAATATTTTATCATTGATTTTTCATCATCATGATAAATATTAAAGCTCTCAGATTATTTAAATCTATAAAGCTACTATTAATATTTCTTATATGAATAAACTTTTAATTAAGAAAATATTTCTATACTAATTTAGCTTATTTTCAGAATTTAGTTAGCATATGAAATTTTATTTAGTAAATTAAAAGCTTTCACCTTAAGATTTTCATTTTGTTTATATGCTGATATTTTATTCTTTATTTAAGGGCACGATAATATTTCTACACTTGCTTTCAAACTTTTCATAATTATTATATTGTATTTTTCCATATATCAGATTTTGTACTAGGAGTTTGAAAACTAATGAAATAATCAGTGAAAATCAACATTCTGTTGTAGTTTTTGATAAAATATATTTTGCTAGAATTTCAATAAAAATTCAATTCAAATGCATTTTTAGAAAACTTAGACAATTTTATCATATTTAATATGAATATCTAGTAGTTAGAGACTTAGACACTTAAAAAAAAATTTCTTGCTTAAAAGATTTTATCTTGATGAATGGATATTAAAAGAATTAAGACTCTAATTAGCTTTATTGTAAAACAAAATATTCAAGGTTTATTTTGAAATTAAGCAATCATTAAAAAATGCAATTTTTAGACTTTAAGGCTGAAGGTTTTTATTTATGATAATAATAACTTAATGGAAATATAATGACCAAAAAGTAACTTGAAGAATTTATGATGGGCAATTGCTGATGTTTAGTTAAGAACTTTAGTAAGGGGGAAATTATCTGATTTTACTATATAAAATCTATCTTATCAATAGATGTATTATAAGATGTTATACTCTATAATAGGGGACAATTTCTAAGTTAAAAATTGCTTTAACTTCTAAACCAAAATTCCTATAACACATAGAAGCCTGTTATTTACTATCTAACCTTCCTCATACCCTTTGTTTAATCAAATTCTCATGAAATTCAAAGATGAAAAATAGCGCTAAATAATCCTAGCGCTCAAAAAATCCCGCCATATTTAATGCATTAAATTTCAAAGTTATTATTCTAATGTAAAACTCCAAAACTTAGATCTTCTATTTTTTAAATGACTTTAAAGTTCCATGATAATACATTAAGATTTTATTAACAAAACTACAGATATATTATTACTAATAAAATTGAAGAACTAATCAAAAAAATTTACTATTATTTTATGAAAGAAATTCTCTATTAAATTTGATGCTTTGAATAACTTTGTGGTAAATGATATTTTATGAGGAAAATGCTGATAAAATATACTCCCAAAGCTCTAGTAGATAATATATTTTCAATATTTAAAGCATTTTTCTTAGAGTTTTTAGTTGTAAACCATGCTGGATTAGATGAAAAAATCTATTTTTATTGGTAAGTAAACTCTATTTTTTAGATTTATGCAATTATTCATTTAGTTTCTATTTATAATCTTACACATAGAACTAATCATAAAAGTATTCAATAAAAATGCTCAGACTCTTTACAGAAAATCTTAGCCTGTATTATATAATATTAGTTACTGAATCTAAGTTAAAGATGATTTAATAAAAAAGTTTTTAATCTTTACACGACTAAGTTTTTATCAATTCTATTAAAATTTCTACAAGATATGGATTCAGTTGTGGCAAAATCCTCTTGAATCTTTAGACATTTCATGTAAAACTCTTCACTTTTCATGTAATCTGCTTTGTCTCTATACAAATTTCACAATCATTATAAAACATGCTAAATTTAAATAGCCAGTATCAACATTTTTAAAGTTGATTTTAGAATTATTATATGCTTTTTATTTTAAAAATCTCCTCTACAATCCTATAA
>MPUH01001484.1:0-14285 GCA_001970955.1 Stentor coeruleus | reverse complement strand
CATCTTATACCACCTCTATCCAATAAAAAATTATAAAATTTAATCATATACGCCATGAACGAAAAGCCAGAACTTACAAATCTCTCAACGAGAACAAACAATCGGAACTCAGAAGACTTCTGCGACTTTGGGCTATGTAAAGTTATAGAAAACCTAAGTAAATCCATAAACACAGAATTTAACAAAGGCCAACATGATGATCTTTTCTTAATGCCTGAACTTGACAATCTTAGCTTATTAGAAAAATCCCAACTAGCCCGTGATCTATCTGAACTTCTTCACAATTACCGAACATTACGTGAATCGTTAAATTTTCGTGAAAGCCTTGAAAGTTTGAGGAATTTTAAAGACCTGAAAAACCAAAATGAAGACATTTTAGGGGAAATTTTCAAAGGTAAAGAAGTCCTTATAGACAAAAATCATGCTGAAGAAATAATGAAATTGCTTTTTTTAACGTGTAACGAATCTGAGAGTTGGAAATATCATGAAGATTTGACGGATACTCAGGATTCATATATATTTTTATCCCAGCAAGTGAAAAAACTCGTTAAAAACAGGATTTTGAAAAAAGAACAGATTAATGATATTAGGATACAAAAAGAGATATTAAATAAAGAAATTGATATGTTTAGAGATAAAGAGGCTGCTTTGGAAAAAAATTTAGAAGATGTAATGATTGATCAGTTTATATTGGAAGAGCAGACTAATCAGTTGATTATGGAACTTAATGAGGCGAAAAGTATGCTTCAGGAAGTGTCAAAGGTGACTCATGTTAAAAGACGTGTTAAGAGTTTTAGTTAGTTTAAAACCTTTAAGATCATGTAAATATGAATCTGTATTCGAAAATATAGTCATTTATTAAGATTATTATGAATACTCTACCAGAGCCTAGAAGGTCTCAACGCAAAAAACCTCAGAAAAAAAATAATAACCGAGCTATCGTCATGCCTATCCCTTCGCGAGCATTAGTCAAACCAACAACCCAACAAGAAGAATCCACNGATAACCAAACTATCGTCATGCCTATCCCTTCGCGAGCATTAGTCAAACCAACAACCCAACAAGAAGAATCCACAAAGCAAACCATAAAGTATTTCCATCTATACAAAGAACTTACCAATCATTANCAAAGCAAACCATAAAGTATTTCCATCTATACAAAGAACTTACCAATCATTATTCCCTAACACAAACCCAAGAACTTTATATACTCCGTATAGCCAATGATCCTAAAATCCCTTTGCAACTAAAAAGTCTTCCTTTATTAAAACTTGTCAAACAAACCATAGAAGAAATGATGATGAATGATATAGAAATCGTCATGTGGGCTGTATACCTTGAAAGATTTGTATGGAAAGAATTCTCAGTCTATATAAAAATCCTCATGTACATAACATCATTTGCTATAAAATCATATCTCGGATGTTCACTTGAGCATTATCAAGCTTATCTTTCCTTTAAATTCACAAATTTCACATTGTTTTTCACGAAATGGCTTGAAAAATCTAAATATAAACTATCAATAGCCCCAAGAGACCTTAATAAAAAGTTCATATATTTATCATCAAGGATTAAATCAGATGAATTTACTTTAATAAATTACAATTATACAGTTGATCAGATTTTAGATATGGCCCCACCTTATCAACATGAAGGTAGTCAGAAAGTAGACTCACAACCTTCAAGTTTGCATTCATCGTATTTTGAACCAACTTCTCCTTGTTTAACTTATAATATTGAAGCTCAAGAAGTGCAAAGTGATGAAGAGATTAATAATGGTCCTTTACTTGCTAGACTAGATTCAGTTTTTATGCCTAATTGTAAAATTGAAGAGCCATATGCATATTTTGATTGTATGAATGGAAGCTTTGGGGTAAATAATTCATGGATGTTGGAAACTTTGGAGGTTAATAAGAATATAAATGAAGATGATCCTTTGCCGCAGCTTGGAGAACAACAGTCGTTGTTTACTTTTTATTTATCACAAAGTTTAAGTTAGAGGAAATAAGAAGGTATTGTGAAGAAGTTAAATAATTTATTATAGATAAAAGTTTTATTTGAGAAAGTGAGGTTTGGCTAGGATTTTATATGATTATGGGATTATGTAAGATTAGTTATTTATGAGAATTAAATATTTATTGAATAAAATCTGATCTCTTTCATCATCTCTAACGATAAAAAACCCCTAATACTCATAAATAATCCTTCTCCCATTATATATAAGATATAATAAAAAAATCATGCAACTTATTATCAATATATCAAAGAATGTTACTTAAGCCCTTTCTCCTCTGATTCTTCTAGCAAGTTGCATATCTCTTGGCATTATAGTCACTCTTTTAGCATGTATAGCACACAAATTTGTATCTTCAAATAGTCCTACTAAATAAGCTTCAGCTGCTTCTTGTAATGCTAATACTGCTGAGCTTTGAAACCTTAAATCTGTTTTATATTCTTGGGCAATCTCACGAACTAATCTTTGAAATGGGAGTTTTCTTACTAGTAGTTCAGTGCTTTTTTGATATTTTCTAATTTCTCTTAGGGCTACAGTACCTGGGCGGAAACGATGAGGTTTTTTTACTCCACTTGTTGTTGCGGGGGCAACTTTTTTAGCTGCTTTTGTGGCTAAGTGTTTTTTAGGGGTTTTTCCTGCTGGGGTTTTTCTTGCAGTTTGCTTTGTCCGAGCCATTTTATTATAGCATCCCCCAAGTTAGGCTATTTTTTATATAAAATTTTGTTGGGATTAGAAAGTCGAGCTTTAGGGTTTTTTGATGTATTTTGGTATGATGGAGAAAATTTAAAGCTAGGAGTAGAGAGTTTGGATTTATTGGAAGTTTTAGTTTTATATAGAAATAAACGATGATTATTTTATAAGATAAATTGATGATTGTTTGGGAATATTATTTGATTGATGATTTATTATTAGGATTTGATGTATAAATTATAATAATGATGATTTATTCGCTTAATGAGTTATATATTTTTTACAGTATAAAAGATGTCAAACTCATTTTTGTTAGATTGTTATTAGTATACATGAGATCTAATACAGATAAAGCGAATTTAATTACTAAGATTTTCAAGCAAAAAATTAAATACAAAAAATGTAGCTTTTTCTGCAAAGACCAAATATATTTCTGAAATCTAAAGGTTGTAAATAATTTCCTTTAATTAAATATTAAAATTTAGCTTAAACTTGACCTTAAAAATAAATCTTTAGAATAGTGGATAAGCCCAGTATGATCAATCATTGAGGTTAATAATATCTATATATAATAATGGAAAGGAAAAAAATAATTCGGAAAGCAGTTCAAAATCTAGCGCATCTTCTATGCATAATGCAAGAGAATCTATATTAAAATTATATAAACCTAGATTCTTAAGCAAATACAAAAACAAGGTTAAGATCAAAAAAAATAAAGTTCTGAATTTTTTTATAATTCCAAAGGAAAAGCCCAGCCTAAAGCAATCAATAAAAAAGTGATGGATTATCTTATTTTGATTTCGATATTAAAAATGAATATTTGAATACTAACACAAATACAAAATTTAGTTATTAAAAATAGAAGTTGGTATATAAAATATGAACGAAAGCACAAATACTCAAAATAATTTCTGGGAAGATTTCAATGAATTACCTGAATTAATCGATGATAAAGAAAAAAATGAAGTCTTTATACATGAAACTCAGTCAAATGTTTCAAAACCAAAAATAAACACTAGCGATTTGATCAAATGGGATTTTGATAAGCAAAAAAAAATATTTGAAAGGCTGAAGAATTCTGGACTACAAAGAATAATAGAAGAAAAAATAAGAACCGAAAACCAAACTAAAAAAGAAGCTATACCAGAAATCAAGGACTTTATTGTCACTTTGGAAAAAAAGTTTTTTGATATGAATGATGAAATAATAAGAATGCATGAAGAGATGATTAAAGTTAATAGAGATAACGAAAACTTGAAAGAAAAAATCAAATCCCAAAAACTCATTGCAGCTATATCTAAAAAACAGCCTCAAAAATGTAAATGTTTTTACACAACAACTGATAACTCCAAACTTCTAGAAAGTTTTAAAGTCTTAGAACCTCAAATAGTATGTCTTAGAGAAGTCCTTGGCGCCTGTAAAAAGCAAAGCCTTCGAGGGAAAGAAACAGTTTTTAAACTAGAATCTCAATTAGCGGCAATGAAAAATGATTATAAAAGTTATATAGAAAATATAGGGCGATCATATATAGAACAAGAATCGAATATATTAAAAGAAACTGAAGAAATCAAACAGAAATTTGATGAATATAAACAAAAATCAGCTAAAGAGATTGAAATAAGAAATATTATATATAATAGACAACAAATTTTTATTGAAAAATTACATCACGATATTGGTGTGACAAAGTTTTTATTTAACAACCCAACTTTAAGGACTTTGTATGCTTCAAGATTAAAGGACCCTGAGAGCAATACTAGAAGTCATTCTCCATCTTTGAGTTTATCACATAAAAGAGCAGGATTAAACTCAAGAATGACTAAAAATAGTGATTTTACTGAAGTGACAACGCCACAGACAAGGCCGGTGACAAGAGAACGCAAACACACAAAATTAAAAATAACTGAGGACATAGACAACTATATAAATATCAAAGCTATGATAAATAAAAGAGCATCAACACCTTGTAGTTAACAATGTAATTGTCATATAAAGCTTATCTAAACTTTTTCATATAAAACTTATATTTATAAGCAAAAAATCCAATGATCTTACTATGAGAATCCTAACTGCCCACCTAGAGCATTTTCTAAATCCTCATAGGCTGACTTCTGCAGTAACTGTGTATTCTGCAGACGCTGTATAAGTTCTAATTCATCCTGTTCCATCCTAGCAACCTCATCCTCTCTATCTCTTCTAAGCTTATTTTCTATCTCAATTTTCTTCTCATTATCCTTCCTAACCTTTTCTTTTTTCGCATCCATCATTTTCTTACGTTTTTCCTCAGCCTCGAGTTTCTGTTTTTTTACTTTAAATTTTATTTGCTTTTTACTAGCCAAATCTTCTCTTTTCAAGTCTTCAAGGATTTTCATGTTTTGTTCTCGGGCTATTTTTATTGTCTGAGCATCATAGATTGCTTTTGAGCTTCGGTATTGACTTGCTTGGTCTTTTAAAGATTTTTTTTCTTCACGGTTTCTTCGGGCTTGTTCAACTTTTTCGAAGTCTTGTTGTTCCCTTAGTCGTCGAAGTTCTTCACGTTTTTTCTGCTCTTCAAGGTTACGATTGCGAGCTTGGAGGATTTCCTGAGCTTTTTTTTGGGTTTCTTCAATTTTTTTCAATGCTTTTTGCTCTTCTTGTTTTAAGAGAGAGATTCGGTTTGCCAGGAGTCTAGCATCTTCATCTGCTCTTTTACGCATTTGTTTTGCCTCAGCTAGTTTGGAGTGTTCAATATAGTCACTTTGGCTCATAAGTTTATTATTTTAAATGTGTGATGATTGAACTTTGAATGGATTTTATGATTAAAAGGTGGGATGATGAGGATTTGAATAGTATAAGAATATTGTTAGAATTTATAAATATATTTCATATGAACTATTTTATTATAATAAATTAGTTTAAAAGAAAAACTATAGTTTATTTAATTGTGTTTTTAATGAATTATGTCACATNATATATTTTATATGAACTATTTTATTATAATAAATTAGTTTAAAAGAAAAACTATAGTTTATTTAATTGTGTTNTTTCATATGAACTATTTTATTATAATAAATTAGTTTAAAAGAAAAACTATAGTTTATTTAATTGTGTTTTTAATGAATTATGTCACATCTCAAAACCTTTAATTTTTATTACTATGAAACTTTCATATATTTTAAAAGATATATAAAATCTAACACTAAAACCTTTTTGCCTAAAATTATCTTTTTACCTATATAGCAACTTTTAATTTTAAAAAGCCTAACTTTTTATGCGGATTTGAGAAAATTTACATATTTTTATTCCATTTTACAATACTTTTTCTATGGAAGAACAAAATATTAAAGTTTGCAGAGTGTGTTTTGAAGATGAAACAGTAGAAAAAAAGCTCATAAGTCCATGCCTGTGCAAAGGGTCATCCAAATACATCCACGAAGACTGTTTATATTCCTGGATATCATGCCAGGCCGATACAAAAAATATTAGAAAATGCGAAGTTTGTAAATTTGCCTACAACATTCAAGTTAAAACAGTCAAAAAATTTGACCCCAAAAGAGGTTTAGCTGAAAACCCACAGTTTATCTGCTATTTAGGGATTTTATTATTAGTTTTATCAGTAATGCTTATATTACTTTATGTACTGATAACAAACAGCTATATTGACCCAGAAAGAAGCATAGGATATTTTGTAGGGATTTTGACGATTTTTGGTTTTTCGTTAATTTGTCTTTTCGCCATAACAGTCAAGTTATTTAAACACATTTGCTATATCGATACTAAAGAAACGTATAAAATTTTCCCAATACAAGGAGATGAAATAGAGATGAATACAACAAACATTCTCCAGTCACAGAATAGAATTGAAAGCCAAGGGAACTATGAGCATGTGCTAGAGCTCAATGAAGTTGAAGATGGTATTGAAGTTACAATCGAATTGAAATAGCATAAACTATATAGATTATACTAAATATGTATATAAAAATGGGAATCTGTCCAAGTAGCAATGCTGAGGTGAAACCTATAGCTAAAAAAAACTCGCATAGCCATTCAGGCCAAATCTATAATCAAAAACACGATTTATCAGAATCATATGAAAATCTACAAAATCTTTCACAATCACAAAAACTCATGATAAACAAAGAACTAAAAGAAAATGCTGATGATAATGTTGAAGATGAAGATTTGTCTCATATAAAAAACTTACAAATAATCTGCCAAGACAATGACACGAATGAACAACTAAAAATTGCATGTCCTAATAATCACCCTTATAAATGGTATACAGATCTGAGCTTTTATTACTATGGGCAAAATAAAGGTTGGAGTTGGAACTGTATTTTATGTAAAGAAAAATATTCAACAGCAGGATGGCATTGTCGAGAATGTTCAGTTGAGTTATGTTTATCATGTAGTTCATCTGCAGACCCATCAAATAAGTTGAAAAGCCCAGTTTTATGCTGTTTACGAGATCATAAACTTAGATGGTCGCTTAGTACTTGTGCTTATTATCAAGAAAAAAAGTCTATGAAGTACCTTTTTACATGCTTTGTATGTAAGAAATCATATCAAGAACCAAGTTGGAATTGCCCCTTATGCAGTTTTGATATCTGTCTTGCTTGTGCAAGGGATAAAGGGCTTAATCCTCCTAGAGACTTGCTGATCTGCACAAACCAACACAGTTTAAAATACACTAACACTCTAGACAATATGATAAAATGTAGTATTTGTAAAGATTCAACAAACAAACGTGTTTATTTATGTGAAACATGCAATTTCTACATGTGTTATGCTTGTGCTACTGATAGATTTACTGAAATGGTCGGACATCCAGGTCTTAGATGCACTAATTCATGTACAAATAAAGGGAAAAATATATATTTGTCTATATGTCCTATTGAAGGGTATAGAAAAAAATCAAAAAAACTCTTAACGTGTATGTCTTGTGGTACTTTAGATATGAAATCTGCTTATATTTGTATTAAATGCTATCAATGCTATTGTCTTGATTGTGGAAGATTGATTGAAGAGTTTATTGAGAAAGTTGTAGGGAGGAAATGTGAAAATAAACATGAACTTGATTGGCATAATACTAGTTGTACTGGAGATGACAGTTATGTTTGTAGTATTTGTGAGAAGGATAAGATATGTGGGGTATTTTATTGTAGTTCTTGTATGAAGAATTATTGTGTAAAGGATGTTGTATCTTTGAATTATAGTTAGATTAAGAGTTACTTAGATGAGTTAGTTATTTGATTTGTTTTGGGGTATTAAATTTTATGTTGAATTTTGTTTTTTATGAATGAATTATTATGAGGTATTATATTTAAGGTTTTAGTATATAGTAATATTATTATGAGGTATTATATTTAAGGTTTTAGTATATAGTAATATTGATATTTATAAATTTGTATACAAATTCTAGGTTAAATAACTTTTATTAAGGCTTTTTGTATACTAGGAATAAAAAGATTTTCATATTCTTATAAGGGCAGATTTGAATATTCATATATAAATGGAACTGAAGTTTGAAGAGTCTAACAAAAGGTATTACAACCCAAGCACGAGGTCTTTTATGGAAGCTGTTAAGAAAAGGAAACTGAATAGGGGAATTGAAAATATTGTCCCATCACCTTGGCTTATTGGCTCTCCAATTAAAGAAGCTGCTCCTTGGCCGAGAGCGCTAATGTCTGAAGAATTTGAAGTACTTTCAAAAGAAGCAAGACTAGCTGAGCAGGAAAGACAGTTAAGGATAAATAAAGCTACTTATGATACTGTTCATATTGGAACTATTAACATAAATTCTTAAGTTTTTTTATAAGCTTTTTGTTGTAAGAAGTAGGTTTTGTGAGGTTTTTGAAAGAATTTTTATGGGATTTTGGTATATGCTTTTGATGATTTTAATTACTGTTGAAATAAGAATTTTTTTTATTATAGTGAATATATTGATAAGGAAGATGAGGTATGATCAAAGAGACTAAAAATGAGATTCGAACTGATAAATAAAATGATTTTAAGTTTAAAATTGCATCTAAAATATTTTATTTAATCGTAAATTTGATTTTCTTATAATTTACTTATAATTCTTATCAAACTTTATTAATACATTTTATCACTTCAAACTAAAATCCTATCTTCTTCAAATCAAAAAAATATAAAAACCCTAAGCTAATTCCTATAAAAAAAAATCGTATTAGTTTTTACCCAACATACAAAATTTAATATACCAAAGGGAGTTTACTACAAAGTTCTCTAAACTTCTCTTCAATATTCTTAAGCGCCATTTTATACTGCAAAATTTCTTCTTCACTTATATCTTGATTTTTATTAAGCCTACATACTAAAAAATTCATAAGGTACAAATCCGCACTGATTTCTAAAGAATCCATACTAAGGGATAAAGAAGACGCTGTAGATACTGAACACAAAGCACGTCTTCTGCTAATAGTCTTAGTTGTTGTATCAGAATATCTCAATTTTTTAACTAAATCTTGAATGCACATATGTAAATTATCGATTTTCTTGTTTTTCGCATCATTATCTGATTTCAATATATTAAGTTCATGGCTTTTCAGCTTGAGTTCTTCCTCTTGCTGTTTAATTAGGTTGTTTTTTATTTGTATACTAGCACGGAAAGACTCAAAAAACTCATCATCTTGGCTTGGGGGGACTGAAAATGTTAGGTTTCTAAGTAAAAATGTATGTTCTTTATAGAGTTTTAGGTATTTTCTCCTTAGGATTTCATATTTAGAATGAGGGTCTTCAAATTGGTTCTGGGCTATTGAGTCTATTGTTTCTAGTTCTGGGGTTTCAGAATATCCTAAATTTATGTTGTTTGTTTGTATAGGTTTGTAAACGGCTGATGTATTTTCCATATAATTCGATATTATGATACTTTTTTAAGATAGGATTTAGGGATATTTTATATATTAGGTTTATTAATTTTTATAAAGATAATAACAGGCAAGTATAATCTGAGATAAAGCTGTTAAAAAAGAAAATTTTAGAAGCTTATAAGAGAAACTTGTGGACTAAGACTAAAAGTGCGCACTCTGAAGACTATTAGAAACTACAAAATTATTTGAATTATTAGACGGATGGACTTGTTGTTATATAAAAGTGGAAATAATTATAAAAAATTAATAGATTAATGATAATGATATTTAGAGAGGATTAGGCAAGCTTTTTTAATAAGGTAATTGAAAAAATGAATAAAGTAGGTTTTAGGTTTAAATGAAGAATTTGATAGGATTTATATGAAGTTGTAGTGTGCTAAGAATTTTTGATTAATGTTATTTAAAACAGGTTAATGTTTTGTAAATCATATATGGAATAAATATGATGATTGACAAAAAAAATATTAAGCATATTGTAAGTGGGTTATCAGTAAAGCTGAATTCTTCCTCTTGGCGATTATTCCTTGGATTCATTAAAATATTGATATTTGGGTTGATTAGAATATTATTGATTGGGTTAACATTTCTTTTTATATGACAATTTTTATACGGAATTTCATTTTCATGAGGTTGAGATGAGCTGTTTATAGGTGTGCATAAATCGTGCTCTATTTGATCATTAATAGCCTTTATTTTACCACAGTTACTATTAATTGTATTACATTTCTCATCATGATGCTGTCCATACAATATGCAATTATAATTTTCGCACGGATTAAAACATTGTCCTTTATGATATTGATAAGCATATTTGCATAAAGTATTTGAGCACAAAATATTACACTCTCCTTCATGATACTCATATATCATAGAGCAGTTCTTATTTTTGCATAAATTAATACAAGGGCCATCATGAAACCCAAAAGCCATTTTGCAATCCCTATTACTGCATTTTATATCGCATTTACCTTTATGAAACTCAAAGTATAATTGGCATTCAGGATTTTTACATCTTTTTAAACATGGGCTTTTATGATATTTACAGTTCATATAGCATTCATTATTTTTACACATAATCTCGCATTCATCACCATGAAATGTTAAAACTTTTTTACATTGCTGATTAAGGCATTTATTTTTATTCTGAGTTCCATTTTGCTTATAACTTTCATTTATAGAGATTATATTTTTTTTCTCTGAATGATCTTCGTGGGTAGTGCAGAGAATTTTGCACTTTTTTTTATGAGGCTGGTTATAATATTTGCACGATTTATTAGAACATTTATAACTGCATTTTCCTTTATGAGTGGATTTATATTTTTTGCAGTTTTTGTTTGTACATATTATTTTGCAGTCACCTTTATGGTTTTTTTTATACCAAAGGCAGTTTGATATGTCACAAATAGGAATTTTAGGTTTTTTTTCATTACAAGCCATATCTTTAAGATTTTCGTCTACCTTTTTGCTATTATTATTTTCAACTTTTTCCACTACTCCAGGATTTAAAATAGAATTTTTTAGTATACATAAGCATTCATGATACTTCTGATACATAGTACAATTCAGATCTTGACAAATTAATGGGCAATGATATGTATGATGCTGCCCATACATAAGACAATTTTTCACATCACACTTATTTAAACAAATTTTATCAGGATGATATTCATCAAACATTTTACAAAGTGTATTTGTGCAAGGCAAAATGCATTCATCTGTATGGTTTGTATCAAAAAGCTTACATTTTTTGTTTTTACATGTAATCAAGCATATATCAGTGTGATGATTTTTATAATTAACACATAATTTGTTACTACATTTTAGCTGGCATTCATATGTGTGATACTGTCCAAAGTCTTTGCATTTTTTGTTTAAGCATAGAGAAATTAGACTTTGAGGATTAATGTTTGGGACTTTGGTATTAGGTATTTGCCTTTTTTTTGATTTGTTTAATGGGATACTGAGGGAATCTGCACTAGAAGGCTTGGCTAATATCTGTGATAAAAGGGTTAAATTTTGATCAGTATGCATTGATGACATATTTTAATATAGGAGTTTAAGCTGAGAGTATATGAATTTGGCATGAGTTTAGATTAAATAGGATTTTTTTTGAGAAGTAAAAGAGTTAGAGCAAATTTTCCTAAACTCAAAGCTATGGATTGAAATTTATTTACAATTATGTGAAGATAGATATTAATTTGAAAGCAACTGCATCACATGAATTCTCAAAAGAGTTATATTNTTATGTGAAGATAGATATTAATTTGAAAGCAACTGCATCACATGAATTCTCAAAAGAGTTATATTAGCATCATGGATGAAAATAAATTTTAATATTAACTTATTATGGATGAGGCTTGAGACTTACTCTGCAACGCAATCCAGTAAAAACAATGCGATTCGTGCTTCCCTTTGCCATGCTCACTCTTTTTCCATCTTTTTTATTTTCTTCAATAAATCTTGCTCTAAACTCTACTAAACTTGAGAAATTGCCTTGTAGTAAGTATCTTCCAGCGTGCTCATTTATTGATAATAAATTAGGCTCAAAAAAATCAAACTCCGATTTCATTCCTGACTCTCCTCTGAAACCTAAAATTTCCCATTCAGATTTATTTAATACATCAAATTGTTCAAAGCCAGTATTGCTATTAGGAGTGTATTTTAATGATGATTCTAGAAGAGTTTTTGAGTCATATCTTCTTAAAAAGTGCGCAAGCTCATGAAACATTGTTACTAAAGTCGCACCTTTTTCCGCATTATTCATTACTTTTTTTATGGTTTCTCTGTAATCTTTAATAAAAATATTTAGATTATATGTTGTAAGTCCGTGTAATGATGGCATAAGCTTAGTTATGTAAACTCTATTTAGACCTTCAGAGATTTTTTCTCTGACTAACAGAGCATTTTTATAGAACTGAGATAGGATTTCAATAATTATATCTTGATTAAAAAAAGAACTTGCTTCCATGAAAAAAGTTTTATTTTGAGTGAGCTTTTTACAAGTTTTCAATAATACTGACTTAGCAAAACTTAATGGGAATAAAAATCTCCAGTCTTTGTAAAATGTTTGCACAATCATTTCTGTTATTAATAAATCTTTTAAATGCTCAATCTTAGACTCAATGAAACCATTAAATAGGTCTGTATAGTCAGGAACTTCTTTAAACTCAATAAAAGTATCAAAGAGTTGTGAAACAAGATCTTCGTCGCTATTAATATCCTTTATTAAGTAATGAAAAAATGTTATGATTCCTGCTTCTACAGAGATTTTTTCAGTTTTGCATGGGGTAGAAAAAAATACGGATTCACCATCCTGTAAAATTGGTAAAAAATCTTGTACCAAGGAATAAAGTTTTTTTATAGGACCACTATTTTTTTGTGCTACAACATTTTGATGGCAATCACTAAGAATTTTACTCAATTTTACCAAAGTAATATAATGAAGATTTCTAATATCTGAAATAGTTTTAGTTGGAGAAATAATTTCTTTTTTTTCTTTTTTATGCTTGTAAAGTTTCATATGCTTTATTATTCGCTTAAGATCCCATCTATTTTCAATCACTGCATTGAGACATTTTTTGACTATTAAATGCTCTCTACTTTGGTTTATAAATTCTAAAGTCTCTTTGTTGAATATAATGGTTACTGCCTCTATTACATCTATTCCAGAGATATATTTAAGTACATCCTTTTTCGTGTGAGTAAAATTAATTTGTGGGAGGTCACAGCTAAATAACTTCAAAAAAATTAGCCCAAATGAATAAACACTTGATAAATTTATATGCAGATTTATATTTCTCAACTCGCAATTTCGCATAAAAATTAGTTCAGGAGCTAAGTATTCATTAGATAAGACAGCAAATTGAGGAAATATAACTTTAAATTTGTTTTTAAATAATAACCAATGCATGTATTTAAGTAATATCCTCTTATCCTCTGTAATACATATGCACTCTGGACTTATTTTCCCATAAATAAGACTATATTTATTAACTTTGTATAGCATTTTCGCTATCTTTTCAAGAATCTCTAATTTCACGTCTTCAGATTCTTCTTGATATTGCATCAAGGTTTTTTGATAGTTTTCAGTTATAAAAGATATTTGATAGATATCAAAGCATTTTTCAAAATCAATTGCAAGAAGACTACCTTTAAAAATCTTGTCATAGGCATATTTCTGTTGATTTAAGCAATTCTCCATAGCTATGAGGTCTTGTGACGCATAAGTTGTTATTATACACTGACAAATCGTACCATCATCTTTTGTAAATTTTCCGTCAGAAATAGTTATTTCCATACCCATTTCATTTAATGACTCAAGATCACGCTTATTTTCAATACTATCTAGTTTTTTCAAATATCTACTGAGAGTTTCCTGATCCATTCCAAAACAATTTTCAGCCCAACTACACTCCATTTATTATAAATCATTTTCTCTCCTCAAACATCTTTTTAATTTACATGTCAAGACTTTTAATATTCTATCTTTGATATATTAGTAATATAGCTAGCAATTCAATAAAATTAAGATATTGATGGACAATTTAGAAAAAAATTGGAACTCATGAAGACGAAGGTTAAAAATAAGTTGGTCTCTAATAGAATAACTTTTAGTTATGATTAATGAAAAAGAGTATTATATGGAAACAATTCTTTAGTGTTGATATAATTAGATTACTAAATTATTTTACAAAACAGAGCCAATCAGA
>MPUH01001483.1:0-14290 GCA_001970955.1 Stentor coeruleus | reverse complement strand
CTATATCCTTACCCAAATATATAAAACTCATACCAAATTATATAAAACTATATAATATCAATAAAATCCTATAGAAAAACTATATAAAACTTAGAGTTGCTGTAGAAAGCATATAGAATGAAATTTCAACTGCAACCAGTGAATCTTATATTCAGGCTTTTTATCGATATCCATCATAATTAGCAAACCAACATACTTTTGTAGTGCTTCTGATGTTAATTGCTTCCATTTGCTGTCTCGCTGTTGTAGATTTTCTAGTTTCAAAAGGCTTCATTTATTTTTCGGCTATGTCTTCGAAAATAAATTCTGTAAAGAAAGCTCAGACACATCAATAGCAATTGGGAGTTATCAAAAATTCCTCTCGCAGCTAATCGTTTTTATTAGTATTACTTTAATCAAAAGTAGTTTTTACTAAAGATTAAATTAAAAAAGAAAATTAATTTAGGTATTAAATCAAATCATGATACTTATTTTAATAGCATATATACAAAATACTTGTTTTTATGGTAATTATTTAATTAAATTATTATTTATTGATCTTTCCTAGTTTTGCATGATAGAGAATCAATTTGATAATTCGAATATATGCACAGTAACTTAGGTAAATTAATAGAAGCAGATTATATATAATTATCCCTTACTCGCATAAGGTAAGTTAGGTTTTCGGTTAAAAATCGTTTTGCCATATTTAAAGTTTTTATTTTTTTCAGCTTATTTAAAATTAATAAAACTATTTCCTAAATGCAGCTATATGGATTTTAAATTCTGATCTGTAAAAAGCTCAACTGGTTTTAAAATAACAATTCAGTATAATGCATCTAATTGTGCTTTAAGTGCTACAAGCTTAAAATATCAAAATATTAACTAAGAATAATTTAAATAAGTGCATTTTAATTATTATTGTTACAATCATTAAATCAAAGCTTGCTTTTAAGTATTTTCACATTTTCAAATCTCTAATTCAAAATTAAAATTTTAGAATTAAAGTAGACTAAACTAAGATAATCAAGCTCATATGATCTATACTACCTGCATTAAAAAAGGATTACTTGGTAACTTTATTCTTTATAATTCCAATAAAGCATCTACTTGTCCTATTAAAGTAAATAAGTGTGATAAGTGATTTAACAATATGCTAATTGACACATTAGAAAACTCATATTCATATCTCTGTCAAGGAAGCGAAACTCTTAGTATTCTTATCAATTACTATAAATTGTATCGACACTTACAAGAAGAAATGGCTTCAATATTTGTTTTCCCAAAAAAACCCATTTCCCTATTATTCTAATGGCTATCAAGCTCAGTGATCTATCTTATGAACTTGAATGCTCAGAATTAGTAAAGTCTTTATCTTCAACTCTAACATCCTTTTCAATGTTTCTCAAGCATTCAAGTAGTAAGTACTTAGAAATGTCAAAGTAATCTATATTTAGCTCCATTCAAATTGCTATCCTAGAACCACTTATAACATTCCGCGAAAATTTCAACAGTAGCATCTTTGAAGCTATTAAGAATACAAAAGAAGCTATTTTCAAGTTGGAATCTATTCGAGAAGATTTCTACGCAAAACGTGAACAATATTTTAAAGCAAGTGCAAGAGCTGAGAAAGCTGAACAAGTCCTAAACATTGAAGATGAAGATGACAGATTAATACTAGCAAAAAAAAATGCTGAGGAAATGCGAGCAGCTGCAGTAAGAGCTTCAGAACAATATTTAACTGCTTTAGCTGAGGAAAAGCAAGCTTGGGGAGATTGCGAAGAGTATCGAAAAATTTGCATTAATATTTTAAGAGAAAGTGAAGAAAGTCGTATTGAATTTGTTAAGAAAATTATGGAGAAGCATGGTAGATTAGAAGAAAAAGGCTTGAATGCAGAAATAGAAAATCTAAAATTTGTAAATACTGCAGTTGCAAACATAAAAAGCAGTAAAGAAGCTGCTGAATTTGCTGTAATGTATCTTAATATCCCACAGACAAGCAAAGAGGAATGGATTTCCTATGAACTATGGAAGAAAAAGAATAAAGAAGCTGGCAAAGATCCTTTAGTTATGGATGAAGCTTGGATTAGCAGTGAGGTTCCTTATGTTCCTATGCAATCCTCACTAGCATTAATAAAAACAGTTATTTATTATTTGCTACCAATCCGCAGAAGGGATTCAGTTGATTTAAAGCTTGAAATGCATAGCCAGAGTTATATTGATTATGTTGAGGATAAAGATATTGATGCTCTTGTTGACCTTTTGGGTAATTCTAAAACCTGGTATTCATTTTTTCAAGTTCTTGACCTTCGTAAACATGTAGGCATGGTTGAAAAATCAAGTATCATCAGTTTCAGTATATTTTTTGACAAAATTCTCACTGTTATGAAAGAAAATGATCTCATAGACTATATGATTTTCTATAAAATCATTAATATCTCCCATGAAATATATACTTTTGATGAAGGAAAAAATTTTTTATTTAAATATATTTTTAAGCATCCTCTTTTCCAAGTTCAAGATCTTTGGAAGAAAACAATTGAATCAATGATTTCAGCACGTGTGATATCAGAAAAAGAAATTTTTTATAGAAATAAAGAGAGAATGAAGAAAATAAAGGCCAAAGCACAGCTACCAGGAAAATTTTCTGAAAAAGTTGCTGAGAGAAATTCGACTATTATGTTTATTTCTCAATTTAATTTTTATATGGTAAACCTGAAAGTTCCAATTGAAACTGCTTATAATATTATATCAGAGTGCTTTAAAAAATCAAAGCTAGAGCCTGAAAAAGCATTCCCTCTTGTCCTAGAACTTTTTTCTCTAAACCCTGAATTTAAATTAGAACCAACAAACAGATGTAAAAGTTTAAGAGCAAGCTCAAAAATTCGTGGACGTTGGGGTGCTTACCTCTATTTAGGAGTTTCTGTTGAGTTCTTGTCGCGACATGATATTATTGAAATTCTTCTTGTCTGCAAAACTTGGAACTCTATCCTTACTCCTTGGTACCTACAAAAATGCTTACTTGAGTACAAAGACTTTACTATGCGTTCCCGAGCATGGGAATACACACTCTGCAAACCATTTGGCAGGAGCTATCAAAAAATTGTAGAAAATCTTAACAATAATCCATCAAGTATTAAAGCATTTGAAGATGTCATAGTTATGGATATTCTGAGGTCCTACAGCACTAAGCCTGATGTAGACAGCCAAGCTCTCAAAGATGTTCTTAGAATTTATGCATTTTTCCAAAGTAAAGTAGGATATTGCCAAGGCATGAACTACATAGCAGGAACAATATTCCAAGTGTTCAAAGAAAAATCTAAAACTTTCTGGGCCATGGATGAAATGATAAGAATCAATGCAATGCAAGAACTTTATGCTGAAGATTTGCCTAAGCTTAAGTTTCTCTTTTTTGTTCTTGATCGGCTTATTGCGCATCTCCTCAATGATATTCATGAGACATTTAAAGCTGAAAATATTACTTCATGCTCTTTTGCCTCTCCTTGGTTTTTGACTCTTTATGGTGCTTTACTTGCTCAGAATTTGTCTTTGCAGCTTCGTATATGGGATTGCTTTATTTTTGTAATTTTTATACAGAAAGGTTGGAAAATTATTTTCAAAGTGGCAATCACAATACTTAAACGATTAAAGCCGAATATATTGTATAAACGCTATGAAGACATTATGTGCTTGCTAACAGGGCTGCAAACAAGCTCTCAGTATCAAATTTTTTCTGTAGACTTTATTGATGAAGCTTTGGCGTGCAGAATAACTAATCGCATGCTTTTACAACTTAGAAGAGAATATGACAAACTTAAACTTCGCTAGATAGCTAATTATACATAATCGCATATAAACATGCTCTCGATCCTAGTGAAAAGAGCTGTGCAGCAGCGTCTTAGCAAGTCACTTGTAATCTTTGTAAACAAGAACTCAATTTCCAGTTCTCTTGATGAGTACTGCGTGCCTTTGCGGACTCGGGAAAGGAAATATTATAGAAAGTGTCACAGCCTTGGCAAGAGTTATTTGGCTGTAATTAAAATTCTGAAGCAAAAATTATCAATATCATTAACTGACTTGAAGTTCCAGTGGCTTGAAATATGTACAAGAACAAAGCGTCTTATATTAAATTATACTTTAGAAAAGGTATGCATCATATATAACCTTGCAAGTCTACATTACAAAAATAGTAGCAGATATTGATTTACTAGGAGCAAATGCTATGAGCTTGCTTTGAACTCTTTTCAATCAGCAGCAGGCTGGCTTGAATTTTGCAAGGATTTGCTGAGAAAGTTGAATAGTTTTGATTCTAGATTTGTCCAAATGAAGAGCTATGAACTCTAATAAAAATTTAAAATTAAGCCTTATAAAATATTGGTAAATTCCGGTCAATGCTAAATCAATTTTTTCTTTAGTTAATATGCAGCTTATCATAATTTTTTTTTTGATTTTCAAATTCTATCTGATTTAGCATGAGCTTCAGCCACATAGAGCACTTTCTTATTTTAATGGTGTTATAAATATGCTTTCTAGGCTAGCAAGAGGATTTGCTTTCCTGCCTCAAGAAATTGTAATCGTAGCAGCTAAAAGAACTCCAATGGGCAGCTTTATGGGAGCTCTAAGCACTGTTCCAGCTCCAAAGCTTGCAGCTCATGCTATTAAGGCATCTTTAAGTCAAGCAGGGTTAAATCCAAATCAGATTTCAGAAGTCATACTTGGTCATGTTCTATCTGCTGGAGTTGGCCAGTCACCAGCACGCCAAGCTGCTATCTTTGCCGGGCTTCCCAATGAAGTTATATGTACTGGCGTCAACAAACTTTGTGCCTCAGGTATGAAATCCATAACTCTAGCTGCCCAAGGCATTGCTTTAGGCCATAGTGAAATAGTTGTTGCTGGAGGTATGGAAAATATGAGTTTAGCTCCATTTATGCTTCCAAACTATAGATCAGGCCAACTTATGGGTGATGGAGTTATTTTAGATGCTATAAACAATGATGGCCTCATGTGCCCTTTCAACAAGCTTATGATGGGTAGTTGTGCTGAAAAAACAAATGCTAAGTACGAAATTACTCGTGAACAACAAGATGCTTACTGTATCAAATCCTATGAAAGATCAGCGGCTGCATGGAAACGAGGATTTTTCAAGGCTGAGGTAGAAAAATTCGAAGTAGCAACGAAGAAAGGTACCACTGTTGTTGAAGAAGATGAAGAATATAAGAAAGTCAAATTTGATAAAATCCCATCATTGAAGCCAGTATTTGAAAAAAATGGGACAATCACTGCAGCTAATGCTTCCACAATCAATGACGGGGCTGCTGCTTTAATTCTTATGACTGCAGCAAAAGCAAAAGAAATGGGAGTTAAACCCATAGCTAGAATTTTATCATTTGCTGACAATGAGACTGAGCCAGTTCACTTTGCCATAGCCCCCAAAGATGCTTTTATTAAGACTATTGAAAGGGCTGGAATAAGCAAGAAGGATGTCGATCTTTTTGAAATTAACGAAGCCTTTAGTTCAGTATCTTTGGTTAATATGAAACTGTTAGGCCTAGACCATGAAAAGGTCAATGTTAATGGTGGGGCTGCTTCTTTAGGTCACCCGATTGGCATGTCCGGAGCAAGAATTGTAGGCAGTTTGATTTATGCACTTAAGGAAAATAACAAGCGCCTTGGCTTGGCAGGTATTTGCAATGGAGGTGGTGGTGCCACAGCTATACTTATTGAAGCTATCTAATTAGATTTTTACTTAAAAGTGTTGTCTATTTATATGGCAGTGCATCTGCCGAAGTTTGACTCGATCGAGTATTTGACATATAAGAATCAATCGAAATCTTTATTTTTCTATAAGTGTGCTAGTTTAAAGTGTTGACATCGACTAGTCCCGGAATAGGAAGGAAGATGGTTTGCCATGTACTGGTTTTTATCGCTACAGCTTTGGCTAGGGGCTTGTCCGGTTTTCTTCATCATCTTCATTGAGTTCTAAAATCTCAATCACATTTGAAACTAGGTATGGAAGCTGCTTGCTTAGTTTGAGCTTTTCTGAGTTCTCGTTGATTTAACTCGCATTTATATGATTATAAACTCATATAAATATTGTTTGGACTCACTTTTGCAAATTTAATTATTTTGATACAGATAAGAGCACTTAATATATTTTCTCAACTTAGCATACTTTAATAAAATGCATAGCTATTTACTCTTCTTATCAATTAGCATTGTATGAATATTAAGCCTAATTCAAAGGGTTGCCTTTTAGATTAGCTTTTAAAACTAATTATAATACTCTAAGTGAAGAAAATGAGTGAACTTATTTACGCTCTTGAAGATCGTGATGGCCTTCGCTGTACTTGGCAGCATTGGCCGAGCACTAAACCAGAATCCCAACACAATGTGATTCCACTATCTCTACTTTATAGTCCAAAAAAAGAAATTGAGGGGATGGCTTTGGTTGAGTATGAGCCTGTTCAATGTCCAAAGTGCAAATCAGTCCTCAACCCTCACTGCCCTGTAGATTTTTCAGTAAAGGTCTGGGCTTGCCCATTTTGTCTTTCTAGAAACCCCTTTTCTCAGGTTTACAGAGCCAATATATCAGAGACAACTTTGCCCACTGAACTAATACCTCAATGCACAACAATTGAATACATCCTCCCATCTCACGTCCCTTATTCACCTGCTTTTGTCTTTGTTGTTGACACATCCTCAAGCATTGAAGAACTCAGTTTTTTAAAGTCGTCTCTGCTTCAATGTATTAATCTTTTACCTGCAGAGAGTTTGGTTGGCTTCATAACTTTTGGCAAAAACGCATTTCTCTATAATTTGGGATGGGCTGAGTGTAGTAGGTGCTACGCTTTCAAAGGAGATAAAGTTTACTTACTTCAAGGAGTAAAGGATCAACTAGGACTCTCAAGTTCTGATTCAAGATCAGTGATGGCTGGAATTCGTAAATTCTTGATGCCAGCAGGAGAGTGCGAATTTGCTTTAAACGCTGTGATTGATGAGCTTACAAAAGACCCTTGGCCTATTTCTTCTGGCAACCGAGCTTCCAGATGCACAGGAAATGCTTTGCAGTTGGCTATAACTTTATTAGAAATTGCTTATCCAAAACATGGCGCGAGAGTTATTCTTTTCGCCTCAGGAGCTTGCACATATGGTCCAGGGATAATTGTCAGTGAGCCGATGCTAGACTCAATCCGCACACAGAATGATATAAAAAATGAGCAAGCTAAGTACGTCAAAACTGCAAAAAATTACTATGAAGGCTTGGGTCTGAGAGCAAGCAACAACGGGCATGCAATAGATATATTTTGCTGTTCAATAGATCAGATAGGTATATTGGAAATGTCGAGTATGTGCGAAAATACTGGAGGATACCTGGTTATGACTGACACATATAGTTCAGAAGTGTTTTCTTCATCACTGAGGAAGATGTTTGCAAGAGATGACACTGGGGCTCTTCGAATGGGCTTTAGTGCTACAGTGACAATGCTCACTTCACCTGGTGTTAAAATCAACGGAGCCCTTGGACCAGGAATGTCAATGCTACAGAAAAATGAATTTGTTAGTGATGTTGAAATAGGTTTGGGAATGACAAATGCATGGAGAATCAGCAGCTTAGACCCACAGACGAGTATTGCTTATTACTTAGATGTAATCAATGAAAGCAATGATGTGAAAAAATCGAATGGCTATGTTCAATTTCAGACAAAATATCAGCATTCAAGCGGAAGATTTAGGTTAAGAGTAACAACAGCCAAATATCACTACTGTGAAATAGGAAATTTACAGAAACTCATTTCTGGATTCGACCAGGAAACTTCAACAATCATCATGGCGCGATGGGCTGTTGCTAAAATTGAAGCAGAAGAAAGTATTGAGGTCATTCGTTGGATAGATAGGACATTAATAAGACTTGTCAAAAAGTTTGCTGAATATCAAATGGACATGACTTCAAGCTTTAGACTGTGTCACGAGTTTTCTTTATATCCACAATTTATGTTTCACTTGCGAAGGTCACAGTTTATGCAAAGATTTAATGTGTCTCCTGATGAAAGTGCTTATTATAGAGTTCTGCTAATGAGAGAAAATGTCACAAACTCTTTGCTGATGATTCAGCCCGCCTTATTGCAGTATTCTTTTGATAATCCACAGTCTGAGCCAGTGCTTTTGGATATCGTGTCACTAAAAAATAATGTGATTTTGCTTTTAGACACTTTTTTTCATGTTCTTATTTGGCAAGGAGATATGATTTCTAAGTGGATAAAATTAGGATATCATGAAAAAGAAGAATATGAACACTTTCGAACCTTGCTACAGATGCCGAGAGATGATGCACAATCTATTTTGGAACAGAGGTTTCCTGTACCAAAGCTGCAGGAGACTGAATGCGGAAAAGGTCCTGAAAGATTGCTAAAAGCTAAAGTTAACCCTTCAGGTGGAGGAGCAGGGAACTCAACTGTAGACAGCGGAAATTACTTCACAGAAGATGTTTCCTTAAAAGTTTTTATGGATAGTCTCATTCAATATGTGGTTAAATCATAATTCAACAGGAATATCATTAATTATGATCTTGTAATTAATTATGAGCATCTTAAAAATATAATAAATAAGCATGAGAATGCAACAGTTTACGAATCACAAGGAACAATAAAGTAAGGCGAAAGAAAGATTATCATTATTTATGGTAATTAAAGAAAGAAGTACTGAAGCTGTAGAAATATTAGTCCTTGCGGAAATATCTTAAAATAAGTGATATTAAGGATATACAGGTACAATAAGCTTTACCATACTTGAAAATTTGATACAAACAGGTTTTGAGTTGTGCATGGAACTTTTCCTGCTAGATCATAACAAAAAAGATTCATGCTAATCAGTATTTAGAAACCCCGCTACGTTTGCTATATTTAGAAAACATATTTAAACAACCATGAAATTGACGAAGTATATGACTGAGAAAATCTGGAAAGCATAGTAAGCTTTATACAGAAAAGAAAAACTCTGCTAGGCCTTGCTAAAAAGTGCGAAATTGAAGAATAAAATAACTATTGAAGAATGAAATTTTAGAAGTGCTATTCTCAGGAAAACTCAGTTAATATTATTAATATATAAATTTCTATATCTTTAAGTTAAATAATTCAAAAAATTGTTGTTTAGTTCTTATAGTAATTTAATGAATAATAGTTAAAGTAGTCTATAGTATTATCGACATAAAAAAATATACTTACATGAAAACATTTTAAGCAAATAATTATATTTTTAAAATATATCACTCATATTTCATAGTATTAACTGGCATATCTTAGTGAATTAAGTGTTGATAAATAACAAGAAAAAGGTCTTTGCTATTGTAATTTTGCAAAGATCTAGTAATACAGAAAAGTTCTAAGTTGGAAGGATATAAATGTCTGATCAGCTCTCTGAGTTCACAAATAAACAAATCCAAAGGCGAATAACAAATTTTGAAGACAACATTAAAGCTGCTAACAGAGAAATCAATGCATTAAATAATCATTCTTAATATCAAATAAATAAAGCTTGCACTTTATTTAATTAAATAAGAAAATTAGGTTCTATAGAGTATTCTCTAAAATCCGCGAATCAGACTTATACAGACTAGGCTCTAAACCTATCTCATATGTAATGAATTTCTATGATAAATTTGCAGACTTAAATACAGAAGATGAAAAAATTTGTAAAGGCTAAGTTTAGAATTTTAAAAAATAGAATCATATTGAATACTTTTATGAAATTGAAACTATTATATCTTTAATTATAGTTGTCTGATAAGCTAGAGATTCTATTAGTGTATATAACTTATTGCATTTTCAGTAAATTTTTGAATTTTGGATTAATTTTCTCTTAGCAAGCCACTTAGTAGTGGATTCTACTTCAGAAAATTCGTCAAATAATGAGAAGAGCCTCCGATTTTCATCTAATATGTTCATTAATAGGATTTCTAGAGATGAAATAATTTATTTTGTGTTTTTATTGCCTCCTATTTATAACTGGATTTCAATATTTTGAATATTGAAATAAAAATATTGAACTATAATATGTCACAAGCTACCTTTTTTATAGAGAATTTTGTATTTGGGTTAAAATAATCATGGCCTATCTGACCTAAAACTACATTTGATTCGAAAATTAAATTAAGAAATCAATAGTCTAAAAAATAAAAATATTTCATAAAAATCAATAATCTTCTTATATTATTTAATTATAAAGTTCACCAGAAAACATATGGAAATTGATAAAATCTTAAATTGTATGAATAATTTATCCTAAGTTAGTTAGTTAATTAGTAAATTAGTGTTCGAGATTATGAACTCTTTATTATGCATGTCTCATTTAATCTCTTACTTTCAATGCTTTCAACAAAATTCATTATATAATCATCTGTTTTTTTTTGAATTCTCTTGGCTTTCTCTCTGATTTTTCTTCTTCAAATTAATTCCTTTAGCACAATCTCTTTTAGTGCTGATGTTCTATAATATTTATATATGCTTTTTTATGTATTTTTCTTTCAGTGTCATATGCTGAAAAAGCTTTATTATGTGTTTTTCATCTTGAATTTCACTTATAAAAGTGATGTATAGAGAATTTCAACTCAGGTATTTTGTGTTTAGGCACTTCAATATTATTTAATCCTGTCTTAGCTCAAATTTAAGTTAAGGGATGCTTGATTATAAACATAAAGTAATGAATACTTAAATAAATTTAATAAATTTTTCTTATATTAAAACTAATGCCAAATCCTAAAAATTAATTTTCTCCTTTTGTAAGTCCTTAACTGAAATATCAGCACTAGCAGAAAGTTATACCCAAGAAGTCAACCTCTGTTCAAGCTCTATACCTATTTTCCCTTCACTATCTAAACGCACACACAAACTCTGATTTATAAATAGAGCCTAAAACTATCTGGACATTTTCCCTATTCATCTAAATGCTAATTCATTGCTAGAGCCACGAGTACACAAAATGAACACCAAAAAATCCTATGAAGCTCTTTACCTATCAGAATTTGTGCTTATCAGATTTTTTCCACAATGCAACTTTTATATACACTCCAGACATATAAGGAATTCCACTAAGTTCACCACAAAATCCAAATTTTTGAGTTTCTTTACGCCCATAAAGTGAAAGCATATTATTCATGATCCCTAATGCAATTTTATTTGAATATTCTTGGTAAGATTTTTTAATTTGGTTTTTGATGTGCTTGACAAATAGTCTAATGCAATTTATTTATAAAAATATGAATAATTCTTGTGCATACCTATTTTTATTATAGTTGTTTTGTTTGCAACTCTATTGCAATATTTTTCATAAACTTTTAAATATCTTTAAGTACAAGTTCTTAGTTTAGGTATTATTAGCCAGGGAGTATGAGTAAAAAGTTCGATCAATCCCTTATTTATTTTATTAGAATTCAAAGTGAGCTTACAGTCGGTGAGATGGTTTTTCAAGCTGATCCTTTGTTTGCAGCTAATATTTCCTGCCGAAAAAAATATTTTCTATCTAAGCACAAGCCTGAGTTCTAAAAAATTTCCAAAGCAGTCCTACCCCTACCAGTAAGGGTTTCCTAATAATCTCGTCTTGAAGAACGCTTAATTCTTTTAAATCTTCTTCCATTATTTTGTTGCAAGATTATTATACTAAATTTTCTTTAACACAGCTTATAGCATTTCTTCTGAATATAATTTTTTCAAGTCTCACGGTTCAAGCTTATTAAAAACTAAGGACCCATATCCGAAGAATTAATGGATGAGCCATTCTAGAAGCCATAGCCCTATATCTCCTCATGAAAAGTTCCTAACACCTCAAAAAAATACATACTCATAAATCTTTATAATGAATATATTTTTCAAAATTATTTTAAAAATATGCTCCATCGACAAACAAACACTATTTATAAAAATCATGGCATCACTTCTTGTAAGAAACATTGTATAAAAAACTTAGGATCAGCTAGTTAAGCCAGATGAGCTGCGGGAGTTTTTTTCTAAGTTTGGCGATGTGTGCGATGTATATATCCCAAGAGATTATTACACTCAAAAGTCGCGAGGTTTCTGTTATGTTAAGTTCCTTAAATATGATGATGCCCGTGAAGCCTTAGAAAAAACTGATGGAAATGAAGTTTTAGGGAAGACTGTCGAAATTGTCTTTGTGAAAGAAGAAAGAAAAGCTGTAATATTTATTTAGCCACATGAAGAGACCGATCTAGACATAGACCATCAAGCTCCCCAAGAAGAAGACACTACCGCAGAAGGTAAAAAATATTCAGTTATAGTCGGACACCACCACGGTATCATAGGAGAGACTCTCATTCAAGTTCAAGGTAACAATATTTTATTATAAAGAATACACACTAACTTTTCAAGATATCGTTCCTGCCGATATTAATAATCATCTGATTCAAGATAGTAGCATTTAAAAAGCCTAACTAGTTAAAAAAAAATTTATAGATTTTGTTTAATTTTTTTGAAATGGTTAGTGATGACAAAAACGAGGCAGTCTTTAATAATTAATGGAATATTTAGAAAAATCCGGATAAATAATTTAAAGATTGCTTGGGAAATCAAGAACATATATTTTTTTAAAGATCAGCCACTTTAATAAATTTGTTGATATGATAAGTCTTTATATAAATTAACCTAGTGGATAAGAGTAATAAAGATTAGAATGAAATTTAAATTTAAATTATATTTCTATGTGTGAGCTGATATATCAAAATGCTCACTTTAGCATAAGTCTCATAAATAAATACTTGCAGCAAGCTCGCCAACCTATAATAAACTAAATTATAATCTTATTTTATTCTTGTATTACGTTCTTCCTTTCTTTCTCAATTAGCTCTCAAACATATCGATGACTAGAAGCCAATAATTCTGATATAGCTATAGGGTCAATATTATTTCTGATATTATTTTTTAATTCAAATTTTTCTGTGGAGCAGCCTCATCCACCCTCAACATCAAGACTATACAAACTTTCAGCTTTAATTTTCTCTTCAACCGTTAAATCATTCCATATAAACTTCTTTGTTGTAATTCTTATTTCTTGTCATCATTATTACAGTAGCTAAAAAACTATTCATTATATTTAAGTTATATTAATTATTAAATAATTCTTTAAGCAATCATCTTAGTCTATGCTTTTATATCTCATCAACACTAACTAAGCATTATTCTTGGTAAATTTTAAAAACTAAAAACTAACTTAAAATACACATGCAATTTTCACTTCTACTCTTTTCAGGTCCTTCACTAATAAGTACACTACTAACACTTTCTTCCAACTTTTTTATACGATTTTCTAGTGTATGATTCTTTTCTTCAGTGAAGTAAATCATTTTTTCACTCTCCATAAGTCTATGAGCAGCTTCATTTATTTCTTTTTGAATATCCTGAATTTTTTGGTAAACAAGAGCCATGTTCTCCTCGTTTTCTCTGGCTTGCATTTGCTTTGGAGTAAGTGATTTTGCTCTGCAAGGGAAATGCTGAGCTTCTTCATAAACTTCATCAAGGTTTTTTTTTACAGTCTCTAACTCATGAAGAATTATTGAACCTTTACCAGACTGGAGTTGAGATTTGGATAAAAGATTGCGAGAAGTGTTTTTAAAATCTTGGATAGTTAATGTCGCTTTCCTTCGAAGCTCCATGTTCTTGGTCTTAATTAAGTTCAATTGATCAGTAATCGGCCCATCTGGAACACTTATAGAAGAGTTTAAACTGTTAAAACTATACTCTAAATCATCAGGAGGAGGTATTCCTGATGGAGAATAGTCAGTTTTGTTGATTAGCTGACTCATATCATCAGCTATTTGCGCTAAATCATCAATAGCTTCTCCTGCCGAAAACTCTTTTAGTTTTTTGATCTTTTCAGATATTTCTTGCAAAAATTTTTCGGATCTTGAATGCATTTATAATGGCTTCATATAAAGTTATTTCACCAGGATAGCAATTGATAATATCAGCATATTTTCTAAATGTAAATAGTATATGAATACTAAAATCATTTAGTTTAATTACCTTTTTGGTAATTTTTAGGGATGATAAGTTTTTCTGCAAATAATATAATGGTATTTATGTATTTAAGTAAATTTAGAAAATTTTAAGTAGGCTGAACATTTACCTTAAGTAAAGAATAGGCTATGTTAAAATTTTATGTTTTTAGAAGAACAAAAATGTGAGAAAATGCAGACCTCATCAATAAACCCTTTCAAATATTAAAATGGGCCTTTCATTTTGCATTAAAATACCTTTAGACGTGAAGAAGTAACAAATTTGTAAGACTTTGCGATAGGGTGTTAGGG